>PYXC01001990.1:0-37719 GCA_015244755.2 Tenualosa ilisha
AGAAACCGCAGCTACCTTGCATTGACATGACGTATGACATGATCATTTGAAAAAGTGGTATTCTATGTCCTGAAACTGTGCTTGACAAAAAGAATCATTTGACATTTGATGCGAAATTGCCTGAACATGACAAGTGACAATGAATCATTGCCTTCTGCATTGCATGAACATATCAAGTGTGATGTTTTGAGTGTTGACAATGAAAATGTCAAAATGTGGTACAAAAAGCCGGATTACCATTCCAGTGGCAAAAACATGCAGTTTTGTTAACGAGTCGTATTACCAGAACGTTCTGACATGTTTTAGGTCAGTAACCGCAGCTACCTTTGCATTGACATGACGTATGACATGATCATTTGAAAAAGTGGTATTCTATGTCCTGAACTGTGCTTGACAAAAAAGAATCATTTGACATTTGATGCGAAATTGCCTGAACATGACAAGTGACAATGAATCATTGCCTTCTGCATTGCATGAACATATCAAGTGTGATGTTTTGAGTGTTGACAATGAAAATGTCAAAATGTGGTACAAAAAGCCGGATTACCATTCCAGTGCAAAAACATGCAGTTTTGTTAACGAGTCGTATTACCAGAACGTTCTGACATGTTTTAGGTCAGTAACCGCAGCTACCTTGCATTGACATGACGTATGACATGATCATTTTGAAAAAGTGGTATTCTATGTCCTGAACTGTGCTTGACAAAAAGAATCATTTGACATTTGATGCGAAATTGCCTGAACATGACAAGTGACAATGAATCATTGCCTTCTGCATTGCATGAACATATCAAGTGTGATGTTTTGAGTGTTGACAATGAAAATGTCAAAATGTGGTACAAAAAGCCGGATTACCATTCCAGTGCAAAAACATGCAGTTTTGTTAACGAGTCGTATTACCAGAACGTTCTGACATGTTTTAGGTCAGTAACCGCAGCTACCTTGCATTGACATGACGTATGACATGATCATTTGAAAAAGTGGTATTCTATGTCCTGAACTGTGCTTGACAAAAAGAATCATTTGACATTTGATGCGAAATTGCCTGAACATGACAAGTGACAATGAATCATTGCCTTCTGCATTGCATGAACATATCAAGTGTGATGTTTTGAGTGTTGACAATGAAAATGTCAAAATGTGGTACAAAAAGCCGGATTACCATTCCAGTGCAAAAACATGCAGTTTTGTTAACGAGTCGTATTACCAGAACGTTCTGACATGTTTTAGGTCAGTAACCGCAGCTACCTTGCATTGACATGACGTATGACATGATCATTTGAAAAAGTGGTATTCTATGTCCTGAACTGTGCTTGACAAAAAGAATCATTTGACATTTGATGCGAAATTGCCTGAACATGACAAGTGACAATGAATCATTGCCTTCTGCATTGCATGAACATATCAAGTGTGATGTTTTGAGTGTTGACAATGAAAATGTCAAAATGTGGTACAAAAAGCCGGATTACCATTCCAGTGCAAAAACATGCAGTTTTGTTAACGAGTCGTATTACCAGAACGTTCTGACATGTTTTAGGTCAGTAACCGCAGCTACCTTGCATTGACATGACGTATGACATGATCATTTGAAAAAGTGGTATTCTATGTCCTGAACTGTGCTTGACAAAAAGAATCATTTGACATTTGATGCGAAATTGCCTGAACATGACAAGTGACAATGAATCATTGCCTTCTGCATTGCATGAACATATCAAGTGTGATGTTTTGAGTGTTGACAATGAAAATGTCAAAATGTGGTACAAAAAGCCGGATTACCATTCCAGTGCAAAAACATGCAGTTTTGTTAACGAGTCGTATTACCAGAACGTTCTGACATGTTTTAGGTCAGTAACCGCAGCTACCTTGCATTGACATGACGTATGACATGATCATTTGAAAAAGTGGTATTCTATGTCCTGAACTGTGCTTGACAAAAAGAATCATTTGACATTTGATGCGAAATTGCCTGAACATGACAAGTGACAATGAATCATTGCCTTCTGCATTGCATGAACATATCAAGTGTGATGTTTTGAGTGTTGACAATGAAAATGTCAAAATGTGGTACAAAAAGCCGGATTACCATTCCAGTGCAAAAACATGCAGTTTTGTTAACGAGTCGTATTACCAGAACGTTCTGACATGTTTTAGGTCAGTAACCGCAGCTACCTTGCATTGACATGACGTATGACATGATCATTTGAAAAAGTGGTATTCTATGTCCTGAACTGTGCTTGACAAAAAGAATCATTTGACATTTGATGCGAAATTGCCTGAACATGACAAGTGACAATGAATCATTGCCTTCTGCATTGCATGAACATATCAAGTGTGATGTTTTGAGTGTTGACAATGAAAATGTCAAAATGTGGTACAAAAAGCCGGATTACCATTCCAGTGCAAAAACATGCAGTTTTGTTAACGAGTCGTATTACCAGAACGTTCTGACATGTTTTAGGTCAGTAACCGCAGCTACCTTGCATTGACATGACGTATGACATGATCATTTGAAAAAGTGGTATTCTATGTCCTGAACTGTGCTTGACAAAAAGAATCATTTGACATTTGATGCGAAATTGCCTGAACATGACAAGTGACAATGAATCATTGCCTTCTGCATTGCATGAACATATCAAGTGTGATGTTTTGAGTGTTGACAATGAAAATGTCAAAATGTGGTACAAAAAGCCGGATTACCATTCCAGTGCAAAAACATGCAGTTTTGTTAACGAGTCGTATTACCAGAACGTTCTGACATGTTTTAGGTCAGTAACCGCAGCTACCTTGCATTGACATGACGTATGACATGATCATTTGAAAAAGTGGTATTCTATGTCCTGAACTGTGCTTGACAAAAAGAATCATTTGACATTTGATGCGAAATTGCCTGAACATGACAAGTGACAATGAATCATTGCCTTCTGCATTGCATGAACATATCAAGTGTGATGTTTTGAGTGTTGACAATGAAAATGTCAAAATGTGGTACAAAAAGCCGGATTACCATTCCAGTGCAAAAACATGCAGTTTTGTTAACGAGTCGTATTACCAGGGGTGGTGGTAGCGTAGTGGTTAAGGAACCTGACTAGTGTGTAAGTAGCCTGAAAAGTTTTGGGTTCGAATCCCGGCTGCCACCGTTGTGCCCTTGAGCAAGGCACTTAACCCTAAGTTGCTCTGGGGAGACTGGCCCGGAACAATTGATAGTTGATGAGTTGTAAGTCGCTTTGGATAAAAGCGTCTGCTAAATGCATAAATGTAAATGTAATGTACCAGAACATTCTGACATGTTTTAGGTCAGTAACCGCAGCTACCTTGCATTGACATGACGTATGACATGATCATTTGAAAAAGTGGTATTCTATGTCCTGAACTGTGCTTGACAAAAAGAATCATTTGACATTTGATGCGAAATTGCCTGAACATGACAAGTGACAATGAATCATTGCCTTCTGCATTGCATGAACATATCAAGTGTGATGTTTTGAGTGTTGACAATGAAAATGTCAAAATGTGGTACAAAAAGCCGGATTACCATTCCAGTGCAAAAACATGCAGTTTTGTTAACGAGTCGTATTACCAGGGGTGGTGGTAGCGTAGTGGTTAAGGAACCTGACTAGTGTGTAAGTAGCCTGAAAAGTTTTGGGTTCGAATCCCGGCTGCCACCGTTGTGCCCTTGAGCAAGGCACTTAACCCTAAGTTGCTCTGGGGGAGACTGGCCCGGAACAATTGATAGTTGATGAGTTGTAAGTGGCTTTGGATAAAAGCGTCTGCTAAATGCATAAATGTAAATGTAATGTACCAGAACATTCTGACATGTTTTAGGTCAGTAACCGCAGCTACCTTGCATTGACATGACGTATGACATGATCATTTGAAAAAGTGGTATTCTATGTCCTGAACTGTGCTTGACAAAAAGAATCATTTGACATTTGATGCGAAATTGCCTGAACATGACAAGTGACAATGAATCATTGCCTTCTGCATTGCATGAACATATCAAGTGTGATGTTTTGAGTGTTGACAATGAAAATGTCAAAATGTGGTACAAAAAGCCGGATTACCATTCCAGTGCAAAAACATGCAGTTTTCTTAACGAGTCGTATTACCAGGGGTGGTGGTAGCGTAGTGGTTAAGGAACCTGACTAGTGTGTAAGTAGCCTGAAAAGTTCTGGGTTCGAATCCCGGCTGCCACCGTTGTGCCCTTGAGCAAGGCACTTAACCCTAAGTTGCTCTGGGGAGACTGGCCCGGAACAATTGATAGTTGATGAGTTGTAAGTCGCTTTGGATAAAAGCGTCTGTTAAATGCATAAATGTAAATGTAATGTACCAGAACATTCTGACATGTTTTAGGTCAGTAACCGCAGCTACCTTGCATTGACATGACGTATGACATGATCATTTGAAAAAGTGGTATTCTATGTCCTGAACTGTGCTTGACAAAAAGAATCATTTGACATTTGATGCGAAATTGCCTGAACATGACAAGTGACAATGAATCATTGCCTTCTGCATTGCATGAACATATCAAGTGTGATGTTTTGAGTGTTGACAATGAAAATGTCAAAATGTGGTACAAAAAGCCGGATTACCATTCCAGTGCAAAAACATGCAGTTTTGTTAACGAGTCGTATTACCAGGGGTGGTGGTAGCGTAGTGGTTAAGGAACCTGCTAGTGTGTAAGTAGCCTGAAAAGTTCTGGGTTCGAATCCCGGCTGCCACCGTTGTGCCCTTGAGCAAGGCACTTAACCCTAAGTTGCTCTGGGGTAGACTGGCCCGGAACAATTGATAGTTGATGAGTTGTAAGTCCCTTTGGATAAAAGCGTCTGTTAAATGCATAAATGTAAATGTAATGTACCAGAACGTTCTGACATGTTTTAGGTCAGTAACCGCAGCTACCTTGCATTGACATGACGTATGACATGATCATTTGAAAAAGTGGTATTCTATGTCCTGAACTGTGCTTGACAAAAAGAATCATTTGACATTTGATGCGAAATTGCCTGAACATGACAAGTGACAATGAATCATTGCCTTCTGCATTGCATGAACATATCAAGTGTGATGTTTTGAGTGTTGACAATGAAAATGTCAAAATGTGGTACAAAAAGCCGGATTACCATTCCAGTGCAAAAACATGCAGTTTTGTTAACGAGTCGTATTACCAGGGGTGGTGGTAGCGTAGTGGTTAAGGAACCTGACTAGTGTGTAAGTAGCCTGAAAAGTTTGGGTTCGAATCCCGGCTGCCACCGTTGTGCCCTTGAGCAAGGCACTTAACCCTAAGTTGCTCTGGGGTAGACTGGCCCGGAACAATTGATAGTTGATGAGTTGTAAGTCCTTTGGATAAAAGCGTCTGTTAAATGCATAAATGTAAATGTAATGTACCAGAACGTTCTGACATGTTTTAGGTCAGTAACCGCAGCTACCTTGCATTGACATGACGTATGACATGATCATTTGAAAAAGTGGTATTCTATGTCCTGAACTGTGCTTGACAAAAAGAATCATTTGACATTTGATGCGAAATTGCCTGAACATGACAAGTGACAATGAATCATTGCCTTCTGCATTGCATGAACATATCAAGTGTGATGTTTTGAGTGTTGACAATGAAAATGTCAAAATGTGGTACAAAAAGCCGGATTACCATTCCAGTGCAAAAACATGCAGTTTTGTTAACGAGTCGTATTACCAGAACGTTCTGACATGTTTTAGGTCAGTAACCGCAGCTACCTTGCATTGACATGACGTATGACATGATCATTTGAAAAAGTGGTATTCTATGTCCTGAACTGTGCTTGACAAAAAGAATCATTTGACATTTGATGCGAAATTGCCTGAACATGACAAGTGACAATGAATCATTGCCTTCTGCATTGCATGAACATATCAAGTGTGATGTTTTGAGTGTTGACAATGAAAATGTCAAAATGTGGTACAAAAAGCCGGATTACCATTCCAGTGCAAAAACATGCAGTTTTGTTAACGAGTCGTATTACCAGAACGTTCTGACATGTTTTAGGTCAGTAACCGCAGCTACCTTGCATTGACATGACGTATGACATGATCATTTGAAAAAGTGGTATTCTATGTCCTGAACTGTGCTTGACAAAAAGAATCATTTGACATTTGATGCGAAATTGCCTGAACATGACAAGTGACAATGAATCATTGCCTTCTGCATTGCATGAACATATCAAGTGTGATGTTTTGAGTGTTGACAATGAAAATGTCAAAATGTGGTACAAAAAGCCGGATTACCATTCCAGTGCAAAAACATGCAGTTTTGTTAACGAGTCGTATTACCAGGGGTGGTGGTAGCGTAGTGGTTAAGGAACCTGCCTAGTGTGTAATTAGCCTGGAAAGTTTTGGGTTCGAATCCCGGCTGCCACCGTTGTGCCCTTGAGCAAGGCACTTAACCCTAAGTTGCTCTAGGGGAGACTGGCCCGGAACAATTGATAGTTGATGAGTTGTAAGTCGCTTTGGATAAAAGCGTCTGCTAAATGCATAAATGTAAATGTAATGTACCAGAACATTCTGACATGTTTTAGGTCAGTAACCGCAGCTACCTTGCATTGACATGACGTATGACATGATCATTTGAAAAAGTGGTATTCTATGTCCTGAACTGTGCTTGACAAAAAGAATCATTTGACATTTGATGCGAAATTGCCTGAACATGACAAGTGACAATGAATCATTGCCTTCTGCATTGCATGAACATATCAAGTGTGATGTTTTGAGTGTTGACAATGAAAATGTCAAAATGTGGTACAAAAAGCCGGATTACCATTCCAGTGCAAAAACATGCAGTTTTGTTAACGAGTCGTATTACCAGAACGTTCTGACATGTTTTAGGTCAGTAACCGCAGCTACCTTGCATTGACATGACGTATGACATGATCATTTGAAAAAGTGGTATTCTATGTCCTGAACTGTGCTTGACAAAAAGAATCATTTGACATTTGATGCGAAATTGCCTGAACATGACAAGTGACAATGAATCATTGCCTTCTGCATTGCATGAACATATCAAGTGTGATGTTTTGAGTGTTGACAATGAAAATGTCAAAATGTGGTACAAAAAGCCGGATTACCATTCCAGTGCAAAAACATGCAGTTTTGTTAACGAGTCGTATTACCAGGGGTGGTGGTAGCGTAGTGGTTAAGAAACCTGACTAGTGTGTAAGTAGCCTGAAAAGTTCTGGGTTCGAATCCCGGCTGCCACCGTTGTGCCCTTGAGCAAGGCACTTAACCCTAAGTTGCTCTGGGGTAGACTGGCCCGGAACAATTGATAGTTGATGAGTTGTAAGTCCCTTTGGATAAAAGCGTCTGTTAAATGCATAAATGTAAATGTAATGTACCAGAACATTCTGACATGTTTTAGGTCAGTAACCGCAGCTACCTTGCATTGACATGACGTATGACATGATCATTTGAAAAAGTGGTATTCTATGTCCTGAACTGTGCTTGACAAAAAGAATCATTTGACATTTGATGCGAAATTGCCTGAACATGACAAGTGACAATGAATCATTGCCTTCTGCATTGCATGAACATATCAAGTGTGATGTTTTGAGTGTTGACAATGAAAATGTCAAAATGTGGTACAAAAAGCCGGATTACCATTCCAGTGCAAAAACATGCAGTTTTGTTAACGAGTCGTATTACCAGAACGTTCTGACATGTTTTAGGTCAGTAACCGCAGCTACCTTGCATTGACATGACGTATGACATGATCATTTGAAAAAGTGGTATTCTATGTCCTGAACTGTGCTTGACAAAAAGAATCATTTGACATTTGATGCGAAATTGCCTGAACATGACAAGTGACAATGAATCATTGCCTTCTGCATTGCATGAACATATCAAGTGTGATGTTTTGAGTGTTGACAATGAAAATGTCAAAATGTGGTACAAAAAGCCGGATTACCATTCCAGTGCAAAAACATGCAGTTTTGTTAACGAGTCGTATTACCAGAACGTTCTGACATGTTTTAGGTCAGTAACCGCAGCTACCTTGCATTGACATGACGTATGACATGATCATTTGAAAAAGTGGTATTCTATGTCCTGAACTGTGCTTGACAAAAAGAATCATTTGACATTTGATGCGAAATTGCCTGAACATGACAAGTGACAATGAATCATTGCCTTCTGCATTGCATGAACATATCAAGTGTGATGTTTTGAGTGTTGACAATGAAAATGTCAAAATGTGGTACAAAAAGCCGGATTACCATTCCAGTGCAAAAACATGCAGTTTTGTTAACGAGTCGTATTACCAGAACGTTCTGACATGTTTTAGGTCAGTAACCGCAGCTACCTTGCATTGACATGACGTATGACATGATCATTTGAAAAAGTGGTATTCTATGTCCTGAACTGTGCTTGACAAAAAGAATCATTTGACATTTGATGCGAAATTGCCTGAACATGACAAGTGACAATGAATCATTGCCTTCTGCATTGCATGAACATATCAAGTGTGATGTTTTGAGTGTTGACAATGAAAATGTCAAAATGTGGTACAAAAAGCCGGATTACCATTCCAGTGCAAAAACATGCAGTTTTGTTAACGAGTCGTATTACCAGAACGTTCTGACATGTTTTAGGTCAGTAACCGCAGCTACCTTGCATTGACATGACGTATGACATGATCATTTGAAAAAGTGGTATTCTATGTCCTGAACTGTGCTTGACAAAAAGAATCATTTGACATTTGATGCGAAATTGCCTGAACATGACAAGTGACAATGAATCATTGCCTTCTGCATTGCATGAACATATCAAGTGTGATGTTTTGAGTGTTGACAATGAAAATGTCAAAATGTGGTACAAAAAGCCGGATTACCATTCCAGTGCAAAAACATGCAGTTTTGTTAACGAGTCGTATTACCAGAACGTTCTGACATGTTTTAGGTCAGTAACCGCAGCTACCTTGCATTGACATGACGTATGACATGATCATTTGAAAAAGTGGTATTCTATGTCCTGAACTGTGCTTGACAAAAAGAATCATTTGACATTTGATGCGAAATTGCCTGAACATGACAAGTGACAATGAATCATTGCCTTCTGCATTGCATGAACATATCAAGTGTGATGTTTTGAGTGTTGACAATGAAAATGTCAAAATGTGGTACAAAAAGCCGGATTACCATTCCAGTGCAAAAACATGCAGTTTTGTTAACGAGTCGTATTACCAGAACGTTCTGACATGTTTTAGGTCAGTAACCGCAGCTACCTTGCATTGACATGACGTATGACATGATCATTTGAAAAAGTGGTATTCTATGTCCTGAACTGTGCTTGACAAAAAGAATCATTTGACATTTGATGCGAAATTGCCTGAACATGACAAGTGACAATGAATCATTGCCTTCTGCATTGCATGAACATATCAAGTGTGATGTTTTGAGTGTTGACAATGAAAATGTCAAAATGTGGTACAAAAAGCCGGATTACCATTCCAGTGCAAAAAACATGCAGTTTTGTTAACGAGTCGTATTACCAGAACGTTCTGACATGTTTTAGGTCAGTAACCGCAGCTACCTTGCATTGACATGACGTATGACATGATCATTTGAAAAAGTGGTATTCTATGTCCTGAACTGTGCTTGACAAAAAGAATCATTTGACATTTGATGCGAAATTGCCTGAACATGACAAGTGACAATGAATCATTGCCTTCTGCATTGCATGAACATATCAAGTGTGATGTTTTGAGTGTTGACAATGAAAATGTCAAAATGTGGTACAAAAAGCCGGATTACCATTCCAGTGCAAAAACATGCAGTTTTGTTAACGAGTCGTATTACCAGAACGTTCTGACATGTTTTAGGTCAGTAACCGCAGCTACCTTGCATTGACATGACGTATGACATGATCATTTGAAAAAGTGGTATTCTATGTCCTGAACTGTGCTTGACAAAAAGAATCATTTGACATTTGATGCGAAATTGCCTGAACATGACAAGTGACAATGAATCATTGCCTTCTGCATTGCATGAACATATCAAGTGTGATGTTTTGAGTGTTGACAATGAAAATGTCAAAATGTGGTACAAAAAGCCGGATTACCATTCCAGTGCAAAAACATGCAGTTTTGTTAACGAGTCGTATTACCAGAACGTTCTGACATGTTTTAGGTCAGTAACCGCAGCTACCTTGCATTGACATGACGTATGACATGATCATTTGAAAAAGTGGTATTCTATGTCCTGAACTGTGCTTGACAAAAAGAATCATTTGACATTTGATGCGAAATTGCCTGAACATGACAAGTGACAATGAATCATTGCCTTCTGCATGAACATATCAAGTGTGATGTTTTGAGTGTTGACAATGAAAATGTCAAAATGTGGTACAAAAAGCCGGATTACCATTCCAGTGAAAAAACATGCAGTTTTGTTAACGAGTCGTATTACCAGAACGTTCTGACATGTTTTAGGTCAGTAACCGCAGCTACCTTGCATTGACATGACGTATGGCATGATCATTTGAAAAAGTGGTATTCTATGTCCTGAACTGTGCTTGACAACAAGAATCATTTGACATTTGATGCGAAATTGCCTGAACATGACAAGTGACAATGAATCATTGCCTTCTGCATTGCATGAACATATCAAGTGTGATGTTTTGAGTGTTGACAATGAAAATGTCAAAATGTGGTACAAAAAGCCGGATTACCATTCCAGTGCAAAAACATGCAGTTTTGTTAACGAGTCGTATTACCAGGGGTGGTGGTAGCGTAGTGGTTAAGGAACCTGGCTAATGTGTAAGTAGCCTGAAAAGTTTTGGGTTCGAATCCCGGCTGCCACCGTTGTGCCCTTGCGCAAGGCACTTAACCCTAAGTTGCTCTAGGGGAGACTGGCCCGGAACAATTGATAGTTGATCAGTTGTAAGTCGCTTTGGATAAAAGCGTCTGCTAAATGCATAAATGTAAATGTAATGTACCAGAACGTTCTGACATGTTTTAGGTCAGTAACCGCAGCTACCTTGCATTGACATGACGTATGACATGATCATTTGAAAAAGTGGTATTCTATGTCCTGAACTGTGCTTGACAAAAAGAATCATTTGACATTTGATGCGAAATTGCCTGAACATGACAATTGACAATGAATCATTGCCTTCTGCATTGCATGAACATATCAAGTGTGATGTTTTGAGTGTTGACAATGAAAATGTCAAAATGTGGTACAAAAAGCCGGATTACCATTCCAGTGCAAAAACATGCAGTTTTGTTAACGAGTCGTATTACCAGAACGTTCTGACATGTTTTAGGTCAGTAACCGCAGCTACCTTGCATTGACATGACGTATGACATGATCATTTGAAAAAGTGGTATTCTATGTCCTGAACTGTGCTTGACAAAAAGAATCATTTGACATTTGATGCGAAATTGCCTGAACATGACGAGTGACAATGAATCATTGCCTTCTGCATTGCATGAACATATCAAGTGTGATGTTTTGAGTGTTGACAATGAAAATGTCAAAATGTGGTACAAAAAGCCGGATTACCATTCCAGTGCAAAAACATGCAGTTTTGTTAACGAGTCGTATTACCAGAACGTTCTGACATGTTTTAGGTCAGTAACCGCAGCTAGGGTTAGGGTTAGGGTTAGGGTTAGGGTTAGGGTTAGGGTTAGGGTTAGGTAAAAATATTGATCCGTGGCCCTGACTAGGTCAGGGAACACGTTAGGCACTGTCCTTCTCCCCGGTTAGCCAGCGAGTCCCTGCTCATTAAGCCCCCCCGGAAATCGCGTGCCCAACTTGGAGATCCACTTATATTCCAAGTGTTTCTATATTTATCTGGCCAAAGGGGATCATGTTGTAGACCCATGATCCTAAGACAATGGATCCCATGAATCATGAAATGCTTAACAAGGTGAGTATGAATTTCTTTTTGGTTCCTAATATTATATCTATGTTGATTTAACCGAGTAAGCATAGAATTTTTTGTTTCCCCTACATATTGATTGCCACATCTTGCACAATAAATGAGATAAATACAATTTTTAAAATTTGGTCGAATCTGTTGTGAAATTTTAAACATTTGTTTGTTTTGCCGATTATAAACCCATGATTTAATTTGAAACTCCGGACAAGTAGGAATTTTCCTAGGCTTATGTAAGGGAGGAAGTTTACTGCGGACCAAGATATCCTTTAAGTTTTTATTTCTCTTGAAGGCTGATATAACTTTATAGTTTTGCAGTACCTGTGTATTATCAATAAAACGATTAAAATTAGACTTGGTTACCCTATTTAGTTGGACCCCCATCTTAGAAAATGTAGAAACCAATGGAATTAAGTCTGCTGTTTCCTTTTTTGAGGGTTCCAGGAACGAACGGAGGCCCCGTCGAAGAAAAGAACGCGAGTAGCCTCGGGTTTTCAAGGTTCCAAATAAAGTCTTTGTTGCTTCCCAAAAATGTTGTTCCTGTGTACAGATTTTATGAAACCTAAGAAGCTGAGATTTTAAAATACCCTTAAACGTGTGTTTAGGATGGAAGCTCGTTTTAAATAAAAGGGCATGTGTGTCTGTTTTCTTAAAATAAACTTTGGTGTCCAAAAGATTCGTTTGGCTAAAATTGGGTCCTTTAAAGGTAACCAAGTCTAAAAAGTTCACCTGCTGTCTGTCCAAAGTATAGGTCAGTTTAATGGACCTGTGATGATTATTCAATTGATCCACAAAGGCAGTAAATTCTTCTTCCTTGTAGGTCCAGATACCCCATATATCGTCCAGGAACCTAAAATAATGTAGTGGTTTAAGAGGACAAAGAGCTAAAATGGATTCCTCCCAATGGGCCATAAAAATATTTGCGTAAGAGGGGGCAAAACGTTTCCCCATGGCCGTACCCTTAATTTGCAAGTAATACTTAGAATTGAACTCAAAATCATTCCTAGTTAAATTAATCTTAAGAAGTTCCAAAAGATATTTATCCGGTCTGTTTGGGTTAGGATATCTTAAAAACCACTCCTCAATGGCTTGTAGACCAGAATCCGTATCAATATTAGTATAGAGACTTTCTATGTCCATCGTAAACAAAAAAGATTGGGTAGGAATCTTAAGTGTTTTTAATTTTTCTAAAAAATCATAAGTGTCCTTAATATAACTAGAATGTAAATTAGAAATGGGGTTCAGGAAGTACTCAAGATATTCTGCCGTGTAATAAGTTTCACTATTGCAATCTGACACAATTGGACGACCCGGTGGAATTTCAAAGGGTTTAGGCCAGGTACTTGGGTCCTTATGGATCTTCGGAAGGAGATAAAAATATCTTGGACGTGGGTTATCTGACCCTTTAAGGTAATCTTTTTGTTTTTTGTCTATGTAACCTTCCTCTTGTAGTTTGTCTAAAATTTTAAAAACCATAGGAATTGTTTCCAAGTAGATAGGTACTAATAATTGAGAGTAATGGTCCTGATTATGAAGTTGTCGTTCCGCTTCCCAGATGTATTGTTCCCTGTCCAGAATGACAACTGCGCTACCCTTGTCCGCAGGCTTTAACACTATGAAATTATTTTGTTGTAATTCTCTAAGTGCCCTAATTTCGGTTTGAGTAAGATTCGGAGGATCCCTCTCCTCCCAATGTAAATGAACAAAGGCGTATTGATCCGCCCTAATGATGTTTTTAATTGTTCTTGGTATTTGACTGGATTTAGGGATCCAATCAGATTTAGGTGTGAATGGTTTGGGATCATCCCCTTCCTTCCCTTCAAAATATGCAGCTAATTTTAAGCGTCGATGATATGATTGTAAATCCATAAGCATTCGTTTTTTCTGGTTAAAATCTAAATCACAAGTAGGAATAAAAGTTAAGCCCTTGCTAAGCAGGGTTATCTGGTCTTGTGAAAGTTGAAAATGTCTAGCTAGGTTTACAATGTTTTTGCGCCCCAAATCCACATTGGGACTTATGGGGCCGGTAAGTTTAAGTGTTTGGCCCAATGCTGTAGCATCGCTGCCGCTGTGGGTCCTGACCAGTGGATTTTATCAACCGTCTGAAACAGGTCAATCGGCAGTTTCGGAAGGAAGGGCATGTTGACCCGGATGTGGGCATTTAGTTCCTCCAAGTTATTTTGATATTCCGTCTCTAGGTCAGTGGAAAAATTAATAAGAGGGATCCACACTTCCGCATGAGGAAATTTATCTTTGGCCATTTTCAGGGCCTTCTGCAGCTGCTTAACCGCAGTTTGCTTAGGTTTCTGCTCCATGTGGAGAATCCCAAAGGATAAAATAATCTTCTCCACTTGTACCACCGCCGTCGCTTTCCCTAAAATAGCTTCGGCGTGTCTAAAGTTAGCCCCAGGGTAACTATCAATCTGTAGGTCTGGTATGTTATAGTTAGGAAACCTGGACAGATTCGAGTCCCCCAAGATGAGCCACTTCTTACGTGCAGTTAGCGTCCAATCCATCATTTTCCTAGCCGTCTGTGGGTGTCGAGTGGGACGGTAGGATGGCGCTACCTCTGCCTGTACGGTAAGTAATGGTAACTCTGTAGTCCTAGCAATTGTAAGAGGGGTTTCATCCTCCTCTGGTTCAGAGTCCAAGGATATGAGTTTCTCTACTAAAGTTACAGAAGAAATGTCTTTAGTCTCCTCATGTTCTTCCTTGACAGGAATCCGGGAGCAAGCCTGGGAGAGTGGAGTTGGTTCTCCTGAGGCGCTATCAACCGGAGGGAGTCTTCCATCAGTCTGAGTCTCCATGTCATGTGTAGCTATTAACACCTCATTCCTTAGTGGATTTGGGTCCTCTGTCAAAGTAGATTCTGATTCAATGTTCAGCAGAGGATCCTGTTCGGAAATAATGCAAGGGTTCCGATTTCTTCGGTTTCTAGCAACCCTCATAGGAAGAGGAGATTGGTGACTGATAATCTCAGCTTGACAATCCAAAAGAAAGGGATTCAGAGGGGATAGAGCGACCTCCACTCTCGGTAGGGGTGGAAAGTCCTCTTCCTGAAAAATACTGTCCCTCTGAATTGATACTGATGGAGTAGGTGTTGTTTGATTCTGAGAACCTCCATCCAGTCGTGTTTGAGGCGGAGTTGAGACCTGCTCAGTGTTAGCCAAAGAAATCAACAACGCCTCCGCACTGTCAATGGCATCGCCGTGTAGTCTCCGTTTGAATTGATTTTGCGCCCATCTTTTAGCCTCATGAAATGCTTGGCGCCAATTTTCCTGAAGTAAAGGCCTCAATTCTTCTGAACAACTATTAATGCCTTCCTCATAATGATCCACCAGGATCAACTGAGTTGTATAAGCCCAGTTCTTGGCATTGCCCTCAATCTTCAGCTGTGTTGTTTCATTGAGGGCCACCGGCTTGATAATGGAGGCCAAGTAATTGGAGATCCGTCGGAATGAAGGGGGTTGATTATTGGGATCAGTGTCCAAAGAGACATTTTTACGATGATGGATCATACGTATGAGGTCAAACATTTTTCTGACCAGTGTCCTTTGTTCCAGATCCATCGGTTGAGTGTTGGATGTCTGGGGTGGTCGTGATGGTGGTGGTCCCCCAGCCCTACGTCCCCGACGACGGCCTCGATACCGTGACTGCCTCTGAAAATAGTCATCACTCTGTTGAGGGTTAAAGTCAATTCGTTGTTGAGTATTAAAGTTCTGTCTTTGAAATTGTTGGTTTTTAAGGTATTGTGTATTCCCACGGTTAGATCTATTCGTTGTCTGATAGTCCTGATATAAGGTGGAGTTGACGTATTCCAAACGTCTACGAGGTCTGTCTCGAACACCCCTGTAACGTGGGGGAGACTGAGATTCCAAAAGAAAAAAGTCATTATTAAAGCCCATTTTGCTGCAACGTTTCGAATCCCTGATTCTTCTTCAGGCAGGGGCTTGTAAAAACGGTTAACACACAAAAGATCTTGTTTTTAACTTAAATCTCCACCAAAAGGTCTTAAATGAAATAAAAAAGTTCTTCAATGAAATAATGAAGTTGTAAAAGCTCAAAGGATCATAAAATGTTCTGAAAGATTGTAAGTAAAGTTCTAAGAATTGAAATTGTTGTCATTCACTATCCACAGACTATTAAGATCTGAAGGGATTGCTCAGGGAGGTTGAAGAGATGTTGCCTCTCCGCTGTCCAAGGCTCAAATGAGCTCCCGAGTTGAAGTCAGCCTATTTATACTCAGCCGAAAATGAACTGTTTTTAAACCTATTCAAGATAAATTAACCAATTGAGATCATATACATGTAGAATAAGGTTGTAAAAAGTTTGATAAAATATATTTTTAATGACAGTTATAATTTTTAATCATGAAATGTTCTAGTTTAAGTCCAAATTAGGGTTTGAATGAATTACTGTTAGAAGGAAAGAATATAACTCAAAGTTAGGGTTAAGAAAAGGTTTTGATGTTATTTAACCCAAGATAAGAAGTTTGAAGAATATTTTAAAAAAGGTTTTAGACTTTAAATCTATAAAAAAGACTACAACTAAAGTGGCTGTACAAGATTAGGGTTAGGTAAAAGTATTATTAGAAAAGAGAACACCCAAGGTTAGGGTTAGGATAAAAGTTTAGATGTAGGTTATGAAATTAAAAATTGTAAATTGTAAAGAGACGTTAAGAGTTAGTCTCGGGTTAGGGTTAGTATTGGGTGAAGAGTTCCCACAGATTAGGGTTAAAAATCCTATTAGGGTTAGGCAAGAATAGTTTAATATAGAGAATTATATCAGGTTAGGGTTAGGACAAGGGTTAGGTATAGCTTATTTAAGATTAAATACCCCAATTAGGGTTAGGTTTAGGCGGTTAGGGTTAGGCAAGAAAGTTAGGGTTAGGCAATTAGGGTTAGGCAAGAAAGTTAGGGTTAGGCAAGAGTGGTAATGAAACAAAAAGTCCCAGGTTAGGGTTAGAACAAGGTTTAGATGTAGTTTGAAATGGTTGCGAGTTAGTTAGGTTTAGGCAAGATAAAAAGGATAGGTTTAGGTTTAGGCACGGGTAGGGTCTCAACCGAGGGTTAGGGTTAGGTTTAAAAGTTCCGACCTGTAGTCGAGTCCGACACAAGGTCGGTTTGGCACAGTCCTTGCACCGGTTCACAAATCCCCCCCCAGGGGTAACCCTTCCCCACGGTCACAATCCCCCTGAGACGCTTAGCATCCCCACAGCTCACCTCCCATCCATGCCCAGGAAGACAGCATCTCCATCACCCATTTCCCCACACCGTGCACCCACATACATTATGATTCCCTAACACCCTTTTTAGTTTCCCAATCTCCCCTCTCCCTCTGTCCACAAAAATGGCTAAATTAGCCTTTAAAGTAGTTGGGCCAAGCCCAGTTAAGTTTCAAAAAATTATTCACCTATTTGGTAAATGTGACTAGTCAAGTGTGTCTTATGTAGCTCGTTGCAACGTTTCGGACAAGATGTGTCCTTCATCAGGCTTGAGCTACAAATGAATAAGCATGCCCTGTCCATCCCTTTTATACTGTGTGTCTCTATTTCCTTTTTTAGGGTTCTTTAAAGTTTATTTGTCTCTCAGGTCCTCCAGGTAAGTCCTCTGGGTAAGTATATTCATTTTTCTTTTTTTAGGTTTTTCTATTGTGTATCTCTTTGCTCTTTTTCCAGTTTATTCAACTCTTATTTCTTTTACAGGTCCTCCAGGTAAATCCTCTGGGTAAGTATATCCATTTTCCTCTTTTAGGTTTTTCTATTGTGTATCTTCCAGTTTATTTAACTCTCATTTCTTTTACAGGTCCTCCAGGTAAGTCCTCTGGGTAAGTATATTCTTATTTCTCTTGCAGGTCCTCCAGGCAAATCCTCTGGGTATTTTCAACAGGGGTTAAATTTAGCTAATAGGGCAGCTTTTAGTAGGTGATTACCGAATTGGGATTAAGTGTGGATCCAAATTTAGGGCTTAAATTCAAATTGTAGTTAGGGTTAGCTATCTGAGTTAGATTAGCACTTAAATGAGTCTTAAATTTAGGGGGTTTAGTTTAGAATTTAGTTTAGCGTCTTCCAATTAGGGTTTAGTGACGGTTAGGTTCAGAATCAGATTTAGGTTAGGGTTAGCTATCTGAATTAGATTAGCTTTAAATATTTAGAATTTGTCTTGGCGTCTTCCAATTAGGGTTTAGTGACGGTTAAGTTCAGAATTTAGTTTTAGGTTAAGGTTAGCTATCTGGGTTAGATTAGCTTTAGAATTTAGCTTAGGGTGTAGGTAGTGTAGATTGAGTTTAGATATACATTTTCCAATAAGTAATTTGGCTTAAATTTAGATTAGCGTGGGCAAAATCCAATGAGTCTTAGTTCTTAGGGTTTTTTTTAATTTTAGCTTAGGGTGTAGGATTAGGATTCAAGAACCAAAGTTCCCCCAAGCACAGACAGGCAGATCTGCAGGGTACCTTGCCATCAGACCGGCAGATCCATGTAGGTCGGGCCCCCCAGGAGGGGCAGATCCGGATACAGGCACGGGCAAGATTAGGTTTAAAAGTTCCGACCTGTAGTCGAGTCCGACACAAGGTCGGTTTGGCACAGTCCTTGCACCGGTTCACAAATCCCCCCCCAGGGGTAACCCTTCCCCACGGTCACAATCCCCCTGAGACGCTTAGCATCCCCACAGCTCACCTCCCATCCATGCCCAGGATTAGGGTTAGGGTTAGGTGTAGGGGAAATACTGCAACCACGCCAAAACACGCCAAGCATGCATGGCGCAGTCCCAGTGAATGGCACGGTCCATCCCTCTAATGCTTGGGTTAGGGGGTTAGGGATCCTGTCCCCACCGAAGTGGAGCTCAGGTTTGGCACGGTCCATACACAAAGTCACCTCCCCTCTTGGGGACCTTCCTCCCCAGAGAACACCTCCCCACCACGGTTCACCTCCCCCTGAGACGCTCCGATTACCCACCAGTTCACTATCCCCATCCAGACCCACATAAGGCCCCACCCCTAGGGTTAGGGTTAGGGTTAGGGTTAGGAGGAAGGGGAATCCCATCCAGTCCCCGGACGAGGGCCAGAGGCAGGCCCAACGCCCAGTGGGGTAAGGTAAGGGGGTTAGGATTAGGGGTAGGGATTGGGATTGGGGTTAGGATAAGGATGGGGTAAGGGTTTAGGGTTAGGGTTAGGAATAGGGGTTGGGGTTAGGTTTAGGAATAGGGGAAGGGGTTAGGGTTAGGGTTAGGAATTGGGATTGGGGTTAGGTTTAGAAAAAGGGGGAAAGGGGTTAGGGTTAGGGTTAGGAATTGGGGTTGGGGTTAGGTTTAGGAAAAGGGGAAGGGGGTAGGGTTAGGGTTAGGAATTGGGGTTGGGGTTAGGTTTAGGAAAGGGGGAGGGGGTTGGGATTAGGGTTAGGAAGGGGATTGGGGTTAGGGTTAGGACTGGGGTAGGGGTTAGGATTAGGGCTAGGGTAGGGGTTGGGGTTAGGAAAAGGGGCCGGGCGCTCCAGACCCAAGTCCAGGGACCAGGAGTGGGTTAGGCACTGTCCATCCCTGTCCAGTTGTTTCTATTTAGTCCTCGTTTAACCCTTTCGGGAATGTAGTATCTAAATTAACGATCCATTGTCGTTCAATAGCCAATCTATTAGAGGTTGTCCAGAAAAGATTGGATTGTAAACCTGTAATCCGTAAAGAAGAAAGTCCGTGTTTAAGAAAATGTTTGACCAGATGTGTTTGTATTTCTTTCTTGTGTCTAATATTGTAGGTGTGTTGCTGTAATCGGGTAAGTATGCTGTTTTTAGTTTGTCCAACGTATTGTACTGTGCATTTTTTACAGGTAATCAAATAGATACAATTTGTGGTCTTTGAATTAATTGTTTGTGTTATTTTATAGATATGTTTTGAATGATGATTAACGACCCATAATTTAGGTTCAAAGAATTGGTGTTTTGTTTTTGAGTGATGGCCCAATGAAGGTAATGTACTTTTAACCAAATAATCCTTCAAATTTTGGTTCCTTCTGTATGCTGCTATTGGTGAATGTTTCTGTAAATATAAAGTTGGAGATAAAAATTTATAAAAGTTATGTTTAGATAATCTATTGAGTTGTACACTCGTCTCAGAGAAGGTGCTCACTAACGGAATGATTTTCTTTCCCGGGTTAGGTCCTTCTTTTTCATCCAAGAAGGTCTTTAGGGACCTCCGGAGGAAAGTACGAGAGTAACCCCTCTGTCTCAATGCTGTAAAAAGTGTCTTTGTAGCATGATAAAATTGTTGTGTATCTGAACAAATTCTATAAAATCTTAAAAGTTGTGATTTGACAATACCACGGTAAGTATGTTTGGGGTGGTAACTATTTTTAAATAATAATGAATGTGTATCTGTGTCCTTGAAATAAACTTTTGTGTCCAAATGAGTCGTCCTATGCCATTTTGGTCCTTTGTATGTTATTGTATCCAAGAAGTTGACTTCTTGTTCATGAATTGTGTATTTGATTTTAATTGAATTTGTAAAAGTATTTAAATGATTAGCAAATGTATCAAATTCCTGTCTCGAATAAATCCAAATACCCCATATGTCATCTAAAAACCGAAAGTAGTGAAGGGGTTTGAGTGGGGTGGAATTGAGTGCAGACTCCTCCCAATCTGCCATGAAAATATTAGCGTACGATGGGGCGAACCTTTTCCCCATCGCAGTACCCTTAACTTGTAAATAAAATTGTCCGTCAAATTCAAAATCGTTTCTCGTGAGGCTAATTTCAAGTAATTGTAAAAGATAATTATCCGGCCTATTCTTCTCTGGAAATTTCTCAAACCATTTTTTAATTGCTCGCAAACCTAATTGGGTTTCTATATTTGTGTATAAACTATCAATGTCAATTGTAAATAAAAAAGATTTTTGGGGGACAGTAATTTGATCCAATTTTTCCAAAAAATGATATGTATCTTTTAAGTAGCTAGGATGTTTTTGTGATATAGGATTAAGATGATATTCCAAATATTCCGCAATTTGATATGTTTCACGGCTAGGGTTAGGGTTAGGGTTAGGGTTAGGGTTAGGGTTAGGGTAGGGTTAGGGTTAGGGTTAGGGTTAGGGTTAGGGTTAGGTTATAGGGATAAAACCCCCTATGGTACCCCCTACCATAGGAGTTTTCGGCCATAGCTTCGGCTGGGAAGGTCCTAGAGACATACTTCCAAGTTCCCCGGATTCCTTGTGCCCAGGCCTTTCCATTGATATGACGCTCGATCCGGTAACTCCTTTGGGGGCGGAGCTATTCCCGGAAATAGCGTTATTTTGGCCGTATCTCCGGAACGGAAGGTCGTAGAGACATGGGACCACGTCTGGCGTGTTCAGCGCACCCGAAAATGGGCAGGCGGATCTTGGTTTCAAGTCTCTACGACCTTCCGTTCGGGAGATATTAACGAAAAACCGTTTTCGCCCATTGACTTCAATGTTAACGAAAAATGTTGAAAATTTTTCTAAGTCCAAACGCCAAAAAAAAAAAGAAATATGTTAGAAGCACGTTTCAGGCCATTTGGAGTCGATTGGTACCTCCTTTTGGTGACCCTATTTTGGGGGAAATAGGGTTAGGGTTAGGGTTAGGATTAAAAAATATCCGCGGCCCCAACCAAGCCAGGACTAGGGGGAAGGGAAGGGGGTAGGAAAACACTTAGGAAGTAGGGGTTAAGGATAGGATAGGGTTAGGACCGGTTTAGGGTAAGGAAGGGTTAGGGTTAGGGTTAGGAGGAAGGGGGAAGCCCATCCAGTCCCCGGACGAGGGTCCGAGGCAGGGTTAGGAGGAAGGGGAATCCCATCCAGTCCCCGGACGAGGGCCAGAGGCAGGCCCAACGCCCAGTGGGGTAAGGTAAGGGGGTTAGGATTAGGGGTAGGGATTGGGATTGGGGTTAGGATAAGGATGGGATAAGGGTTTAGGGTTAGGGTTAGGAATAGGGGTTGGGGTTAGGTTTAGGAATAGGGGAAGGGGTTAGGGTTAGGGTTAGGAATTGGGGTTGGGGTTAGGTTTAGGAAAAGGGGAAGGGGGTAGGGTTAGGGTTAGGAATTGGGGTTGGGGTTAGGTTTAGGAAAGGGGGAGGGGGTTGGGATTAGGGTTAGGAAGGGGATTGGGGTTAGGGTTAGGACTGGGGTAGGGGTTAGGATTAGGGCTAGGGTAGGGGTTGGGGTTAGGAAAAGGGGCCGGGCGCTCCAGACCCAAGTCCAGGGACCAGGAGTGGGTTAGGCACTGTCCATCCCTGTCCAGTTGTTTCTATTTAGTCCTCGTTTAACCCTTTCGGGAATGTAGTATCTAAATTAACGATCCATTGTCGTTCAATAGCCAATCTATTAGAGGTTGTCCAGAAAAGATTGGATTGTAAACCTGTAATCCGTAAAGAAGAAAGTCCGTGTTTAAGAAAATGTTTGACCAGATGTGTTTGTATTTCTTTCTTGTGTCTAATATTGTAGGTGTGTTGCTGTAATCGGGTAAGTATGCTGTTTTTAGTTTGTCCAACGTATTGTACTGTGCATTTTTTACAGGTAATCAAATAGATACAATTTGTGGTCTTTGAATTAATTGTTTGTGTTATTTTATAGATATGTTTTGAATGATGATTAACGACCCATAATTTAGGTTCAAAGAATTGGTGTTTTGTTTTTGAGTGATGGCCCAATGAAGGTAATGTACTTTTAACCAAATAATCCTTCAAATTTTGGTTCCTTCTGTATGCTGCTATTGGTGAATGTTTCTGTAAATATAAAGTTGGAGATAAAAATTTATAAAAGTTATGTTTAGATAATCTAGGGTTAGGGTTAGGGTTAGGGTTAGGGTTAGGTTATAGGGATAAAACCCCCTATGGTACCCCCTACCATAGGAGTTTTCGGCCATAGCTTCGGCTGGGAAGGTCCTAGAGACATACTTCCAAGTTCCCCGGATTCCTTGTGCCCAGGCCTTTCCATTGATATGACGCTCGATCCGGTAACTCCTTCGGGGGCGGAGCTATTCCCGGAAATAGCGTTATTTTGGCCGTATCTCCGGAACGGAAGGTCGTAGAGACATGGGACCACGTCTGGCGTGTTCAGCGCACCCGAAAATGGGCAGGCGGATCTTGGTTTCAAGTCTCTACGACCTTCCGTTCCGGAGATATTAACGAAAAACCGTTTTCGCCCATTGACTTCAATGTTAACGAAAAATGTTGTCCAAACGCCAAAAAAAAAAAAGAAATATGTTAGAAGCACGTTTCAGGCCATTTGGAGTCGATTGGTACCTAGGGTTAGGGGAAATTGCCAGGTCCAGCACGCGGAGGGGATTGATTCGGACCCCGGAAAGGTAAGTAAGGTAAGTAGGGGAAGGGGTTTAGGGTGTGGGGATGGAATTAGGGTTAGGGTTAGGGTTAGGGTTGAAAATAATCCCTGGGCCGACATTTCTGTCAGCTCCAGGTTGGGCACGGTCCTTCCCCGAGTGATTGATGAGCCAATTTTAGGGTGTAGTGGGTTAGGGTTAGGGTTAGGGTTAGGGTTAGGGTTAGGTTATAGGGATAAAACCCCCTATGGTACCCCCTACCATAGGAGTTTTCGGCCATAGCTTCGGCTGGGAAGGTCCTAGAGACATACTTCCAAGTTCCCCGGATTCCTTGTGCCCAGGCCTTTCCATTGATATGACGCTCGATCCGGTAACTCCTTCGGGGGCGGAGCTATTCCCTAGGGTTAGGGTTAGGGTTAGGGTTAGGGTTAGGTTATAGGGATAAAACCCCCTATGGTACCCCCTACCATAGGAGTTTTCGGCCATAGCTTCGGCTGGGAAGGTCCTAGAGACATACTTCCAAGTTCCCCGGATTCCTTGTGCCCAGGCCTTTCCATTGATATGACGCTCGATCCGGTAACTCCTTCGGGGGCGGAGCTATTCCCGGAAATAGCGTTATTTTGGCCGTATCTCTGGAACGGAAGGTCGTAGAGACATGGGACCACGTCTGGCGTGTTCAGCGCACCCGAAAATGGGCAGGCGGATCTTGGTTTCAAGTCTCTACGACCTTCCGTTCCGGCGATATTAACGAAAAACCGTTTTCGCCCATTGACTTCAATGTTAACGAAAAATGTTGAAAATTTTTCTAAGTCCAAACGCCAAAAAAAAAAAAGAAATATGTTAGAAGCACGTTTCAGGCCATTTGGAGTCGATTGGTACCTACTTTTGGTGACCCTATTTTGGGGGAAATTTAGCGTTAGGGTTAGGGTTATGAGCGCTTTGTGGCAATCCTGGAATCAGTCGGTTAGGGTTAGGAAAGAAAAACATATACCCGACCGCGCCCAGGACACCATCACCAGGTAAGTGGGGGGGGGGGGGGTTAGGGTTAGGGTTAGGAGGAAGGGGGAAGCCCATCCAGTCCCCGGACGAGGGTCCGAGGCAAGCCCAACGCCCAGTGGGGTAAGGTAAGGGGGTTAGGATTAGGGGTAGGGGTTGGGATTGGGGTTAGGATAAGGATGGGGTAAGGGTTTAGGGTTAGGGTTAGGAATAGGGGTTGGGGTTAGGTTTAGGAATAGGGGAAGGGGTTAGGGTTAGGGTTAGGAATAGGGGTTGGGGTTAGGTTTAGGAAAAGGGAAAGGGGTTAGGGTTAGGGTTAGGAATTGGGGTTAGGGTTAGGTTTAGGAAACGGGGAAGGGGTTGGGGTTAGGGTTAGGAAGGGGATTGGGGTTAGGGTTAGGACTGGGGTAGGGGTTAGGTTAGGGTTCTCCGCTGCCTCCAAAAGGGCCTGGGCGCGAAGCCAGGGGTAGGGTAAGGGGTTGGGGTTAGGTTTAGGGATGGGGTTAGGGTTAGGGTTAGGTTTAGGGGTAGGGTTAGGTTTAGGGATAGGGTTAGGGTTAGGGTTAGGTTATAGGGATAAAACCCCCTATGGTACCCCCTACCATAGGAGTTTTCGGCCATAGCTTCGGCTGGGAAGGTCCTAGGGTTAGGGTTAGGGTTAGGGTTAGGGTTAGGGTTAGGTTATAGGGATAAAACCCCTATGGTACCCCCTACCATAGGAGTTTTCGGCCATAGCTTCGGCTGGGAAGGTCCTAGAGACATACTTCCAAGTTCCCCGGATTCCTTGTGCCAGGCCTTTCCATTGATATGACGCTCGATCCGGTAACTCCTTCGGGGGCGGAGCTATTCCCGGAAATAGCGTTATTTTGGCCGTATCTCCGGAACGGAAGGTCGTAGAGACATGGGACCACGTCTGGCGTGTTCAGCGCACCCGAAAATGGGCAGGCGGATCTTGGTTTCAAGTCTCTACGACCTTCCGTTCCGGAGATATTAACGAAAAACCGTTTTCGCCCATTGACTTCAATGTTAACGAAAAATGTTGAAAATTTTTCTAAGTCCAAACCCCAAAAAAAAAAAAGAAATATGTTAGAAGCACGTTTCAGGCCATTTGGAGTCGATTGGTACCTAGGGTTAGGGGAAATTGCCAGGTCCAGCACGCGGAGGGGATTGATTCGGACCCCGGAAAGGTAAGTAAGGTAAGTAGGGGAAGGGGTTTAGGGTGTGGGGATGGAATTAGGGTTAGGGTTAGGGTTAGGGTTGAAAATAATCCCTGGGCCGACATTTCTGTCAGCTCCAGGTTGGGCACGGTCCTTCCCGAGTGATTGATGAGCTTAGTGGAGGGTGTAGTGGGTTAGGGTTAGGGTTAGGGTTAGGGTTAGGGTTAGGTTATAGGGATAAAACCCCCTATGGTACCCCCTACCATAGGAGTTTTCGGCCATAGCTTCGGCTGGGAAGGTCCTAGAGACATACTTCCAAGTTCCCCGGATTCCTTGTGCCCAGGCCTTTCCATTGATATGACGCTCGATCCGGTAACTCCTTCGGGGGCGGAGCTATTCCCTAGGGTTAGGGTTAGGGTTAGGGTTAGGGTTAGGTTATAGGGATAAAACCCCCTATGGTACCCCCTACCATAGGAGTTTTCGGCCATAGCTTCGGCTGGGAAGGTCCTAGAGACATACTTCCAAGTTCCCCGGATTCCTTGTGCCCAGGCCTTTCCATTGATATGACGCTCGATCCGGTAACTCCTTCGGGGCGGAGCTATTCCCGGAAATAGCGTTATTTTGGCCGTATCTCTGGAACGGAAGGTCGTAGAGACATGGGACCACGTCTGGCGTGTTCAGCGCACCCGAAAATGGGCAGGCGGATCTTGGTTTCAAGTCTCTACGACCTTCCGTTCCGGCGATATTAACGAAAAACCGTTTTCGCCCATTGACTTCAATGTTAACGAAAAATGTTGAAAATTTTTCTAAGTCCAAACGCCAAAAAAAAAAAGAAATATGTTAGAAGCACGTTTCAGGCCATTTGGAGTCGATTGGTACCTACTTTTGGTGACCCTATTTTGGGGAAATTTAGCGTTAGGGTTAGGGTTATGAGCGCTTTGTGGCAATCCTGGAATCAGTCGGTTAGGGTTAGGAAGAAAAACATATACCGACCGCGCCCAGGACACCATCACAGGTAAGTGGGGGGGGGGGGTTAGGGTTAGGGTTAGGAGGAAGGGGAAGCCCATCCAGTCCCCGGACGAGGGTCCGAGGCAAGCCCAACGCCCAGTGGGGTAAGGTAAGGGGTTAGGATTAGGGTAGGGGTTGGATTGGGGTTAGGATAAGATGGGTAAGGTTTAGGGTTAGGGTTAGGAATAGGGTTGGGGTTAGGTTTAGGAATAGGGGAAGGGGTTAGGTTAGGGTTAGGAATAGGGTTGGGGTTAGGTTTAGGAAAGGGAAAGGGTTAGGGTTAGGGTTAGGAATTGGGGTTAGGGTTAGGTTTAGGAAACGGGGAAGGGGTTGGGGTTAGGGTTAGGGTTAGGGTTAGGGTTAGGGTTAGGGTTAGGTTAGAAAATGCCTGTCCCCACCGAGGTGGGCTCAGGTTGGGCACGGGCCATACAGTGGTTCACCTCTCCCCTCTGGAGAACTTCCTCCCTGAATTATACCTCCCTCCAACAGTTCACCTCCTCCTGAGACGCTCCGAAAATCCCGCCAGTTCACTATCCTATCCTCACCCAGTTCACTAACCCACCCATGCTTACTTAGCATCCAGCATCCCTTTCCTCCGTATTCCTACACCGTTTCCCACATCACCCTTCCCTCCATAACCACCCCTCCCAATGTCCACACCAACCACAAATTAGTCTTAATTATCCCCCAGTAATTTAGACCTAACTGACAATGTTTTTAGTTCAGCAGGTAAGTATATTAATTTAGCTTAAATAGGCCCGTTTTTAAAATAGCTCCATTTTTGCAACGCGTTTCGGACTCCACCGTCCTCATCAGGCATGGTAGGGGCTACAATGTGTCTCAAATTCTTCCCTATTAAAATTTAGCTGACCATTTTGGTCTTGCAAATAAAAGTGCTAGCTCAATTTAGCTTAGCTTGCGCCCTGATGAGCTGTTCGGATCTATTCATCCTTCACAGGCATGGGCTCACGGGTAACTGGGGTGAATATGCCCTGCTCCTCCCTTTTATACTCTTGGGCCTGTGTGTAATTTTAACTTGTCTTTTCTTTTTCAGGTCCCCAAGGTCTTCATCGGAATGGTAAGTATGGCTCCTAGAGGTAAGTATATTTTCCTTTTATTAGGGTTTAGATGTAGCTTTTTTAGCTTACTGGCCACTTTTGGGGCTTTTAAATCTTTCCTCCTCTTATTTAGGGTTAGCCATAGGGAAGGTAGCTTAGTTTAGGGTTTAGAATTAGCTACCCTTTTAGGGTTAGCCTCCCAGTTAGGGTTTAGTGTGGATCAAATTTAGGGTTCAAATAAGGGTTAACTACCTTTATGAGGTTAGTTAGGTTAGGTTTAGGGTTCAGATTAGGTTAGGGCATATATTTAAGATTAGCCTCCAATTTGGGTTTTTTGTGGGTCAATTTTAGACTTCAATTTCGCTACCTAGATGAGGTTAGCTTACCCATGGGCTTAATTTGGGCTTCAAATAACCTTCTGTTTGAGGTTTAAACTTAGCATAGGTTTTAAGATTAAAAGATGGGACCCCTTTGGGCATAGACGGGCAGATCTTGTGCTTAGACAGGCAGATCTTTAGGGCATCTTTGCCATCAGACGGCAGATCTGTGGAGTTTAGCACCCCTCAGAAAGGCAGATCCACTGCAGGCACTGGCTAAGTTAGGTTAGAAAATGCCTGTCCCCACCGAGGTGGGGCTCAGGTTGGGCACGGGCCATACAGTGGTTCACCTCTCCCCTCTGGAGAACTTCCTCCCTGAATTATACCTCCCTCCAACAGTTCACCTCCTCCTGAGACGCTCCGAAAATCCCGCCAGTTCACTATCCTATCCTCACCCAGTTCACTAACCCACCCATGCTTACTTAGCATCCAGCATCCCTTTCCTCCGTATTCCTACACCGTTTCCCACATCACCCTTCCCTCCATAACCACCCCTCCCAATGTCCACACCAACCACAAATTAGTCTTAATTATCCCCCCAGTAATTTAGACCTAACTGACAATGTTTTTAGTTCAGCAGGTAAGTATATTAATTTAGCTTAACTAGGCCCGTTTTTAAAATAGCTCCATTTTTGCAACGCGTTTCGGACTCCACCGTCCTCATCAGGCATGGTAGGGGCTACAATGTGTCTCAAATTCTTCCCTATTAAAATTTAGCTGACCATTTTGGTCTTGCAAATAAAAGTGCTAGCTCAATTTAGCTTAGCTTGCGCCCTGATGAGCTGTTCAGATCTATTCATCCTTCACAGGCATGGGCTCACGGGTAACTGGGGTGAATATGCCCTGCTCCTCCCTTTTATACTCTTGGGCCTGTGTGTAATTTTAACTTGTCTTTTCTTTTTCAGGTCCCCAAGGTCTTCATCGGAATGGTAAGTATGGCTCCTAGAGGTAAGTATATTTTCCTTTTATTAGGGTTTAGATGTAGCTTTTTTAGCTTACTGGCCACTTTTGGGGCTTTTAAATCTTTCCTCCTCTTATTTAGGGTTAGCCATAGGGAAGGTAGCTTAGTTTAGGGTTTAGAATTAGCTACCCTTTTAGGGTTAGCCTCCCAGTTAGGGTTTAGTGTGGATCAAATTTAGGGTTCAAATAAGGGTTAACTACCTTTATGAGGTTAGTTAGGTTAGGTTTAGGGTTCAGATTAGGTTAGGGCATATATTTAAGATTAGCCTCCAATTTGGGTTTTTTGTGGGTCCATTTTAGACTTCAATTTCGCTACCTAGATGAGGTTAGCTTACCCATGGGCTTAATTTGGGCTTCAAATAACCTTCTGTTTGAGGTTTAAACTTAGCATAGGTTTTAAGATTAAAAGATGGGACCCCTTTGGGCATAGACGGGCAGATCTTGTGCTTAGACAGGCAGATCTTTAGGGCATCTTTGCCATCAGACGGCAGATCTGTGGAGTTTAGCACCCCTCAGAAAGGCAGATCCACTGCAGGCACTGGCTAAGTTAGGTTAGAAAATGCCTGTCCCCACCGAGGTGGGGCTCAGGTTGGGCACGGGCCATACAGTGGTTCACCTCTCCCCTCTGGAGAACTTCCTCCCTGAATTATACCTCCCTCCAACAGTTCACCTCCTCCTGAGACGCTCCGAAAATCCCGCCAGTTCACTATCCTATCCTCACCCAGTTCACTAACCCACCCATGCTTACTTAGCATCCAGCATCCCTTTCCTCCGTATTCCTACACCGTTTCCCACATCACCCTTCCCTCCATAACCACCCCTCCCAATGTCCACACCAACCACAAATTAGTCTTAATTATCCCCCCAGTAATTTAGACCTAACTGACAATGTTTTTAGTTCAGCAGGTAAGTATATTAATTTAGCTTAACTAGGCCCGTTTTTAAAATAGCTCCATTTTTGCAACGCGTTTCGGACTCCACCGTCCTCATCAGGCATGGTAGGGCTACAATGTGTCTCAAATTCTTCCCTATTAAAATTTAGCTGACCATTTTGGTCTTGCAAATAAAAGTGCTAGCTCAATTTAGCTTAGCTTGCGCCCTGATGAGCTGTTCGGATCTATTCATCCTTCACAGGCATGGGCTCACGGGTAACTGGGGTGAATATGCCCTGCTCCTCCCTTTTATACTCTTGGGCCTGTGTGTAATTTTAACTTGTCTTTTCTTTTTCAGGTCCCCAAGGTCTTCATCGGAATGGTAAGTATGGCTCCTAGAGGTAAGTATATTTTCCTTTTATTAGGGTTTAGATGTAGCTTTTTTAGCTTACTGGCCACTTTTGGGGCTTTTAAATCTTTCCTCCTCTTATTTAGGGTTAGCCATAGGGAAGGTAGCTTAGTTTAGGGTTTAGAATTAGCTACCCTTTTAGGGTTAGCCTCCCAGTTAGGGTTTAGTGTGGATCAAATTTAGGGTTCAAATAAGGGTTAACTACCTTTATGAGGTTAGTTAGGTTAGGTTTAGGGTTCAGATTAGGTTAGGGCATATATTTAAGATTAGCCTCCAATTTGGGTTTTTTGTGGGTCAATTTTAGACTTCAATTTCGCTACCTAGATGAGGTTAGCTTACCCATGGGCTTAATTTGGGCTTCAAATAACCTTCTGTTTGAGGTTTAAACTTAGCATAGGTTTTAAGATTAAAAGATGGGACCCCTTTGGGCATAGAGGGTTAGGGTTAGGTTAGGGTTAGGGTTAGGGTTAGGGTTAGGGTTAGGGTTAGGGGGTTAGGGATCCTGTCCCCACCGAAGTGGAGCTCAGGTTTGGCACGGTCCATACACAAAGTCACCTCCCCTCTTGGGGACCTTCCTCCCCAGAGAACACCTCCCCACCACGGTTCACCTCCCCCTGAGACGCTCCGATTACCCACCAGTTCACTATCCCCATCCAGACCCACATAAGGCCCCACCCCACACCGTTCTCCATCCCCAAGATGTTTTCCCCTTCCCCTTCCCTGTTCCGATTAATGCGTCGATGCCCCATTTCTGCGACGCGTTTCGAGTTCCGACACTCTCTTCAGGCATGGTAGGGGTCATCCTTAATTTAGGTTTTAATTTTGAGTCTTAATTACATCCCTTAATTTAGGTTTTCCATTGTGAATTTTAGTTAGCATCCCTACTTCCAATTGTGTCTTAATTGTGTCTTAATTTTACTAATTTGTCTTTTTTGTTGCTCCTAGGTACCACCCCCGCAGACTCTGCATCTCCCAGGTAAGTATCTAAGGTAAGTATGTTAGGTGCTTATGTTAGCTTTCCCCTTTTCCTTAGTTTAACTCTGTTTAAATTTTTATGCAGGTCGTACGGCCCCAAGGAGACTAATTGGGTGCAGCTTAGGTTAGCTTAGCAGGGTGGGTTTACAAATTAGGGTAAGCATTAGGATTTAATTGGGTTTAGGGGTTAGGGTTAGGGTTAGGATAAGGTAAGGGTTTAGCCATACCCAAGCCCAGAGGGGCAGATCTTTAGGGCTTTCTTTGCCATCAGATGGCAGATCCGTGATAGTTTAATGCCTCCAGAGAGGCAGACAATGTGCAGGCACTGGCAGGATTAGGGGGTTAGGGATCCTGTCCCCACCGAAGTGGAGCTCAGGTTTGGCACGGTCCATACACAAAGTCACCTCCCCTCTTGGGGACCTTCCTCCCCAGAGAACACCTCCCCACCACGGTTCACCTCCCCCTGAGACGCTCCGATTACCCACCAGTTCACTATCCCCATCCAGACCCACATAAGGCCCCACCCCACACCGTTCTCCATCCCCAAGATGTTTTCCCCTTCCCCTTCCCTGTTCCTATTGAATTGCGTCGATGCCCCATTTCTGCGACGCGTTTCGAGTTCCGACACTCTCTTCAGGCATGGTAGGGGTCATCCTTAATTTAGGTTTTAATTTTGAGTCTTAATTTACATCCCTTAATTTAGGTTTTCCATTGTGAATTTTAGTTAGCATCCCTACTTCCAATTGTGTCTTAATTGTGTCTTAATTTTACTAATTTGTCTTTTTTGTTGCTCCTAGGTACCACCCCCGCAGACTCTGCATCTCCCAGGTAAGTATCTAAGGTAAGTATGTTAGGTGCTTATGTTAGCTTTCCCCTTTTCCTTAGTTTAACTCTGTTTAAATTTTTATGCAGGTCGTACGGCCCCAAGGAGACTAATTGGGTGCAGCTTAGGTTAGCTTAGCAGGGTGGGTTTACAAATTAGGGTAAGCATTAGGATTTAATTGGGTTTAGGGGTTAGGGTTAGGGTTAGGATAAGGTAAGGGTTTAGCCATACCCAAGCCCAGAGGGGCAGATCTTTAGGGCTTTCTTTGCCATCAGATGGCAGATCCGTGATAGTTTAATGCCTCCAGAGAGGCAGACAATGTGCAGGCACTGGCAGGATTAGGGGGTTAGGGATCCTGTCCCCACCGAAGTGGAGCTCAGGTTTGGCACGGTCCATACACAAAGTCACCTCCCCTCTTGGGGACCTTCCTCCCCAGAGAACACCTCCCCACCACGGTTCACCTCCCCCTGAGACGCTCCGATTACCCACCAGTTCACTATCCCCATCCAGACCCACATAAGGCCCCACCCCACACCGTTCTCCATCCCCAAGATGTTTTCCCCTTCCCCTTCCCTGTTCCTATTGAATTGCGTCGATGCCCCATTTCTGCGACGCGTTTCGAGTTCCGACACTCTCTTCAGGCATGGTAGGGGTCATCCTTAATTTAGGTTTTAATTTTGAGTCTTAATTACATCCCTTAATTTAGGTTTTCCATTGTGAATTTTAGTTAGCATCCCTACTTCCAATTGTGTCTTAATTGTGTCTTAATTTTACTAATTTGTCTTTTTTGTTGCTCCTAGGTACCACCCCCGCAGACTCTGCATCTCCCAGGTAAGTATCTAAGGTAAGTATGTTAGGTGCTTATGTTAGCTTTCCCCTTTTCCTTAGTTTAACTCTGTTTAAATTTTTATGCAGGTCGTACGGCCCCAAGGAGACTAATTGGGTGCAGCTTAGGTTAGCTTAGCAGGGTGGGTTTACAAATTAGGGTAAGCATTAGGATTTAATTGGGTTTAGGGGTTAGGGTTAGGGTTAGGATAAGGTAAGGGTTTAGCCATACCCAAGCCCAGAGGGGCAGATCTTTAGGGCTTTCTTTGCCATCAGATGGCAGATCCGTGATAGTTTAATGCCTCCAGAGAGGCAGACAATGTGCAGGCACTGGCAGGATTAGGGGGTTAGGGATCCTGTCCCCACCGAAGTGGAGCTCAGGTTTGGCACGGTCCATACACAAAGTCACCTCCCCTCTTGGGGACCTTCCTCCCCAGAGAACACCTCCCCACCACGGTTCACCTCCCCCTGAGACGCTCCGATTACCCACCAGTTCACTATCCCCATCCAGACCCACATAAGGCCCCACCCCACACCGTTCTCCATCCCCAAGATGTTTTCCCCTTCCCCTTCCCTGTTCCTATTGAATTGCGTCGATGCCCCATTTCTGCGACGCGTTTCGAGTTCCGACACTCTCTTCAGGCATGGTAGGGGTCATCCTTAATTTAGGTTTTAATTTTGAGTCTTAATTACATCCCTTAATTTAGGTTTTCCATTGTGAATTTTAGTTAGCATCCCTACTTCCAATTGTGTCTTAATTGTGTCTTAATTTTACTAATTTGTCTTTTTTGTTGCTCCTAGGTACCACCCCCGCAGACTCTGCATCTCCCAGGTAAGTATCTAAGGTAAGTATGTTAGGTGCTTATGTTAGCTTTCCCCTTTTCCTTAGTTTAACTCTGTTTAAATTTTTATGCAGGTCGTACGGCCCCAAGGAGACTAATTGGGTGCAGCTTAGGTTAGCTTAGCAGGGTGGGTTTACAAATTAGGGTAAGCATTAGGATTTAATTGGGTTTAGGGGTTAGGGTTAGGGTTAGGATAAGGTAAGGGTTTAGCCATACCCAAGCCCAGAGGGGCAGATCTTTAGGGCTTTCTTTGCCATCAGATGGCAGATCCGTGATAGTTTAATGCCTCCAGAGAGGCAGACAATGTGCAGGCACTGGCAGGATTAGGGGGTTAGGGATCCTGTCCCCACCGAAGTGGAGCTCAGGTTTGGCACGGTCCATACACAAAGTCACCTCCCCTCTTGGGGACCTTCCTCCCCAGAGAACACCTCCCCACCACGGTTCACCTCCCCCTGAGACGCTCCGATTACCCACCAGTTCACTATCCCCATCCAGACCCACATAAGGCCCCACCCCACACCGTTCTCCATCCCCAAGATGTTTTCCCCTTCCCCTTCCCTGTTCCTATTGAATGCGTCGATGCCCCATTTCTGCGACGCGTTTCGAGTTCCGACACTCTCTTCAGGCATGGTAGGGGTCATCCTTAATTTAGGTTTTAATTTTGAGTCTTAATTTACATCCCTTAATTTAGGTTTTCCATTGTGAATTTTAGTTAGCATCCCTACTTCCAATTGTGTCTTAATTGTGTCTTAATTTTACTAATTTGTCTTTTTTGTTGCTCCTAGGTACCACCCCCGCAGACTCTGCATCTCCCAGGTAAGTATCTAAGGTAAGTATGTTAGGTGCTTATGTTAGCTTTCCCCTTTTCCTTAGTTTAACTCTGTTTAAATTTTTATGCAGGTCGTACGGCCCCAAGGAGACTAATTGGGTGCAGCTTAGGTTAGCTTAGCAGGGTGGGTTTACAAATTAGGGTAAGCATTAGGATTTAATTGGGTTTAGGGGTTAGGGTTAGGGTTAGGATAAGGTAAGGGTTTAGCCATACCCAAGCCCAGAGGGGCAGATCTTTAGGGCTTTCTTTGCCATCAGATGGCAGATCCGTGATAGTTTAATGCCTCCAGAGAGGCAGACAATGTGCAGGCACTGGCAGGATTAGGGGGTTAGGGATCCTGTCCCCACCGAAGTGGAGCTCAGGTTTGGCACGGTCCATACACAAAGTCACCTCCCCTCTTGGGGACCTTCCTCCCCAGAGAACACCTCCCCACCACGGTTCACCTCCCCCTGAGACGCTCCGATTACCCACCAGTTCACTATCCCCATCCAGACCCACATAAGGCCCCACCCCACACCGTTCTCCATCCCCAAGATGTTTTCCCCTTCCCCTTCCCTGTTCCTATTGAATGCGTCGATGCCCCATTTCTGCGACGCGTTTCGAGTTCCGACACTCTCTTCAGGCATGGTAGGGGTCATCCTTAATTTAGGTTTTAATTTTGAGTCTTAATTTACATCCCTTAATTTAGGTTTTCCATTGTGAATTTTAGTTAGCATCCCTACTTCCAATTGTGTCTTAATTGTGTCTTAATTTTACTAATTTGTCTTTTTTGTTGCTCCTAGGTACCACCCCCGCAGACTCTGCATCTCCCAGGTAAGTATCTAAGGTAAGTATGTTAGGTGCTTATGTTAGCTTTCCCCTTTTCCTTAGTTTAACTCTGTTTAAATTTTTATGCAGGTCGTACGGCCCCAAGGAGACTAATTGGGTGCAGCTTAGGTTAGCTTAGCAGGGTGGGTTTACAAATTAGGGTAAGCATTAGGATTTAATTGGGTTTAGGGGTTAGGGTTAGGGTTAGGATAAGGTAAGGGTTTAGCCATACCCAAGCCCAGAGGGGCAGATCTTTAGGGCTTTCTTTGCCATCAGATGGCAGATCCGTGATAGTTTAATGCCTCCAGAGAGGCAGACAATGTGCAGGCACTGGCAGGATTAGGGGGTTAGGGATCCTGTCCCCACCGAAGTGGAGCTCAGGTTTGGCACGGTCCATACACAAAGTCACCTCCCCTCTTGGGGACCTTCCTCCCCAGAGAACACCTCCCCACCACGGTTCACCTCCCCCTGAGACGCTCCGATTACCCACCAGTTCACTATCCCCATCCAGACCCACATAAGGCCCCACCCCACACCGTTCTCCATCCCCAAGATGTTTTCCCCTTCCCCTTCCCTGTTCCTATTGAATTGCGTCGATGCCCCATTTCTGCGACGCGTTTCGAGTTCCGACACTCTCTTCAGGCATGGTAGGGGTCATCCTTAATTTAGGTTTTAATTTTGAGTCTTAATTTACATCCCTTAATTTAGGTTTTCCATTGTGAATTTTAGTTAGCATCCCTACTTCCAATTGTGTCTTAATTGTGTCTTAATTTTACTAATTTGTCTTTTTTGTTGCTCCTAGGTACCACCCCCGCAGACTCTGCATCTCCCAGGTAAGTATCTAAGGTAAGTATGTTAGGTGCTTATGTTAGCTTTCCCCTTTTCCTTAGTTTAACTCTGTTTAAATTTTTATGCAGGTCGTACGGCCCCAAGGAGACTAATTGGGTGCAGCTTAGGTTAGCTTAGCAGGGTGGGTTTACAAATTAGGGTAAGCATTAGGATTTAATTGGGTTTAGGGGTTAGGGTTAGGGTTAGGATAAGGTAAGGGTTTAGCCATACCCAAGCCCAGAGGGGCAGATCTTTAGGGCTTTCTTTGCCATCAGATGGCAGATCCGTGATAGTTTAATGCCTCCAGAGAGGCAGACAATGTGCAGGCACTGGCAGGATTAGGGGGTTAGGGATCCTGTCCCCACCGAAGTGGAGCTCAGGTTTGGCACGGTCCATACACAAAGTCACCTCCCCTCTTGGGGACCTTCCTCCCCAGAGAACACCTCCCCACCACGGTTCACCTCCCCCTGAGACGCTCCGATTACCCACCAGTTCACTATCCCCATCCAGACCCACATAAGGCCCCACCCCACACCGTTCTCCATCCCCAAGATGTTTTCCCCTTCCCCTTCCCTGTTCCTATTGAATGCGTCGATGCCCCATTTCTGCGACGCGTTTCGAGTTCCGACACTCTCTTCAGGCATGGTAGGGGTCATCCTTAATTTAGGTTTTAATTTTGAGTCTTAATTACATCCCTTAATTTAGGTTTTCCATTGTGAATTTTAGTTAGCATCCCTACTTCCAATTGTGTCTTAATTGTGTCTTAATTTTACTAATTTGTCTTTTTTGTTGCTCCTAGGTACCACCCCCGCAGACTCTGCATCTCCCAGGTAAGTATCTAAGGTAAGTATGTTAGGTGCTTATGTTAGCTTTCCCCTTTTCCTTAGTTTAACTCTGTTTAAATTTTTATGCAGGTCGTACGGCCCCAAGGAGACTAATTGGGTGCAGCTTAGGTTAGCTTAGCAGGGTGGGTTTACAAATTAGGGTAAGCATTAGGATTTAATTGGGTTTAGGGGTTAGGGTTAGGGTTAGGATAAGGTAAGGGTTTAGCCATACCCAAGCCCAGAGGGGCAGATCTTTAGGGCTTTCTTTGCCATCAGATGGCAGATCCGTGATAGTTTAATGCCTCCAGAGAGGCAGACAATGTGCAGGCACTGGCAGGATTAGGGGGTTAGGGATCCTGTCCCCACCGAAGTGGAGCTCAGGTTTGGCACGGTCCATACACAAAGTCACCTCCCCTCTTGGGGACCTTCCTCCCCAGAGAACACCTCCCCACCACGGTTCACCTCCCCCTGAGACGCTCCGATTACCCACCAGTTCACTATCCCCATCCAGACCCACATAAGGCCCCACCCCACACCGTTCTCCATCCCCAAGATGTTTTCCCCTTCCCCTTCCCTGTTCCTATTGAATGCGTCGATGCCCCATTTCTGCGACGCGTTTCGAGTTCCGACACTCTCTTCAGGCATGGTAGGGGTCATCCTTAATTTAGGTTTTAATTTTGAGTCTTAATTTACATCCCTTAATTTAGGTTTTCCATTGTGAATTTTAGTTAGCATCCCTACTTCCAATTGTGTCTTAATTGTGTCTTAATTTTACTAATTTGTCTTTTTTGTTGCTCCTAGGTACCACCCCCGCAGACTCTGCATCTCCCAGGTAAGTATCTAAGGTAAGTATGTTAGGTGCTTATGTTAGCTTTCCCCTTTTCCTTAGTTTAACTCTGTTTAAATTTTTATGCAGGTCGTACGGCCCCAAGGAGACTATTGGGTGCAGCT
>PYXC01001992.1:0-35688 GCA_015244755.2 Tenualosa ilisha
GAGAAGGAACGACTAAAAGAGAGAAGGAGAAAATGTGTGTGTGTGTGTGTGTGTGTTTGGGGGGAATCAGAAAGAGGAGGAGAAAAAAAGTAAGCTGGAGGGAAGAAACAAACACAGGACAACAGGAAGGGAAGGATAATCTGTGTGTGTGTGTGTGTGTGTGTGTGTGTGAGTGAGAGACAGAGATAGAAAGAGAGAGAGAGAATGTGTGTGTGAGAGAGACTGAATGTGTGTGTGTGAGTGAGAGAGAGAAAGAGGGAGAGAGAGAGGTGTGGTGTGTGTGTGTGTGTGTGTGTGTGTGTGTAAGGAGAGGAAGAGGAGGAGAGAAAAATTGAAGCTGCAGGGATAAAACACACACAAGGAAGAGAGAGAGAGGTGAAGTAGAAGAAAACAGGAAGAAACAGAGGGAAGGATATAGATAACACACACTGACACACACAAACAGACAGCAGTGTGTAAGCAGGTGTGTGTGTCTCTTCTCCTACAGGTCTAGGAGGTCATGTGATGTGGCACAGGGACACTGAGCCAGACCAAACCCCAAACCCAGGGTAGAGGGGCTCAGTGAATGTGGAGTGGAACGTGTGCAGGTGTGTGAGTGTGTCAGAGGAGACGCTGTAGAAGGACAGAGTGCCTGCTGGCCAGTCCAGGTACACTCCTACTCTGCTGGAGCTGGAGGAGGGGGCAGGTATGGCAGTCTCCTTATTATTGTGACAGGCAGAGTAACTGTTACCAGAGCAATGCAGACTCCAGGACTTGGCATTCCATCCAAACACGCTGTCCTCACTCCTCCCTTTCCTCTGGATGCTTTTATATGCCACTGCTATAGCAGCACTATTACTCCACTCAGCCTCCCAGTAGCAGCGTCCAGACAGACCCTCTCTACACAGCACCTGATCCCAGCAGTCAAATCTCTCTGGGTGGTCAGGATACGGCTGCTTCTCTCTCACCCATGTCACCTTTCTGTTCCCTCAGAGAGAGAGAGACGTCTGTGTGCTGTGTTTGGGTCCAGTGTGAGCTCACAGGCATCTGCACACAGAGGAGAGGAGAGAGGAGAGAACATCCTCATCAGAACATGGAGCAGGAAAGGGCATGTTTACACACACACACACACACACACACACCACACACACACACAACACACACAACACACACACACACACACACACACACACACAGTGTATAAGAGAGGGAACCAGAAGAAGCAGTAAAGAGAGGGAGAAGAGAGAAAGGAAAGAAGAGAAGAGAGGAGGGAACATAAGAACACAAACACACACACACACACACACACTCACACACCTCTCTTCTCACACACACACAAACACACACACACACACATACATCTCTCTTCTCACATACACACACCTCTCTTCTCATTGAAACACACTTCTCTCTTCTCACACACAATTCTCTCTTCTCACACACACCTCTCTTCTCACTCACACACACCTCTCTTCTCACTCACAGACACTTCTCTCTTCTTACACACACTTCTCTCTCATCTCACTCACACACACACACTTCTCTCTTCTCTCACACACACACCTCTCTTCTCACTGAAACACACTTCTCTTTTCTCACACACAATTCTCTCTTCTCACACACACACACACACACACCTCTCTTCTCACTCACACACACACCTCTCTTCTTACACACCTCTCTTCTCACACACACACACACACACCCACACACACCTCTCTTCTCACTCACACACACACACACCTCTCTTCTCACTCACAGACACTTCTCTCAACTTACACACACTTCTCTCTTCTCTCACACACACACACACACACGCACACACACTTCTCTCTTCTTTCTCTCTCTCTCACACACACACACTTCTCTCTCTCTCTCCACACACACACACACATACTTCTCTCTTCTCTTCTCTCACACACACACTTCCTCTCTCTCTCTCTCTCACACACACACACTTCTCGCTTCTCTCTCTCACACACACCCCCCTCTCTTCTCACTCACACACACACACACAACACACACACACACACACACACACACACACACACACACACACCAAACACCTCTCTTCTCACTCACACACACATCTCTCCTCTCTCTCACACACACACACACACACTTCTCTCTCACACACACACACACCTCTCTTCTCACTGAAACACACTTCTCTTTTCTCACACACATTCTCTCTTCTCACCACACACACACACACACCTCTCTTCTCACTCCCCTCAGAGAGAGAGAGACGTCTGTGTGCTGTGTTTGGGTCCAGTGTGAGCTCACAGGCATCTGCACACAAGAGGAGAGGAGAGAGGAGAGAACATCCTCATCAGAACATGGAGCAGGAAAGGGCATGTTTACACACACACACACACACACACACACACACACACACACACACACACACACACACACACCACACACACACACACACAGTGTATAAGAGAGGGAACCAGAAGAAGTAGTAAAGGAGAGGGAGCAGAGAGAAAGGAAAGAAGAGAAGAGAGGAGGGAAGATAAGAACACAAACACCACCACACACACACACACACACACACACACACACACACACACACCACACATCTCTCTTCTCACTCACACACACTTCTCTCTTCTCACTCACACACACACACTTCTCTCTTCTCACTCACACACACACACACTTCTCTCTTCTCACACACACACACCTCTCTCTTCTCACACACACACACACACACACACCTCTCTCTTCTCACACACACACACACCTCTCTTCTCACGCACACACACACACACCTCTCTTCTCACTCACACACACTTCTCTCTTCTCACACACACACACACACACACTTCTCTCTTCTCACACACACACACACTTCTCTCTTCTCACACACACACACTTCTCTCTTCTCACTCACACACACACACGCACACACACCTCTCTTCTCACTCACACACACTTCCCTCTTCTCACACACACACTTCTCTCTTCTCTGTCTCTCTCACACACACACTCACTTCTCTCTTCTCGCACATACACACACACACCTCTCCTCTCACTGAAACACACTTCTCTCTTCTCACACACACACACACACCTCTCTTCTCACTCACACACACTTCTCGTTTATCACACACACACATAAACACACACACACACACACATACCTCTCTTCTCAGTCACACACACACCTCTCTTCTCACTCACAGACACTTCTCTCTTCTTACACACACTTCTCTCTTCTCAAACACACACACAGCTCTCTTCTCACTCACACACACAGACACACACACACACCTTTCTTCTCACTCACACACACTTCTCTTTTATCACACACACACACACACAAACACACACACACACCTCTCTTCTCACTCACAGACACTTCTCTCTTCTTACACACCTTCTCTCTTCTCACACACACACACACACACTTCTCTCTTCTCTCTCATACACACACACACACACACACACATACACATACAAACACACTTCTTTCTCTCACACACACACACACACACTTCTTTCTCTCTCTCTCACACACACACACATACTTCTCTCTTCTCTCTCACACACATACACTCACAGACAATTCTCTCCTCCTACACACACCTCTCTTCTCACTCACAGACACTTCTCTCTTCTTACACACACTTCTCTCTTTCTCTCACAACACACAGCTCTCTTCTCACTCACACACACACACCTCTCTTCTCACTCACACACACTTCTCTTTTATCACACACACACACAAACACACACAGACACACACACCTCTCTTCTCACTCACAGACACTTCTCTCTTCTTACACACACACACACACACTTCTCTCTTCTCTCTCATACACATACACACACACACAAACACTTCTTTCTCACACACACACACACTTCTCTCTCTCTCACACGCACACACACACACATACATACTTCTCTCTCTCTCTCACACACACACACATACTTCTCTCTTCTCACTCACACACACTTCTCTCTTCTCACTCACACACACACACACTTTTCTCTTCTCACACACACACCTCTCCTCTCACTGAAACACACTTCTCTCTACTCACACACAATCCTCTCTTCTCACCCATACACACACATCTCTTTTCACTCTCACACACACACACCTCTCTTCTCACTCACAGACACTTCTCTCTTCTTACACACACTTCTCTCTTCTCACACATGCACACACATTTCTCTCTTCTTTCTCTCTCTTACACACACAAACTTCTCTCTTCTCTCTCATACACACACACACACTTCTCTCTTCTCACACACACACACACACACACTTTTCTCTCTCTATCTATCTATCTCTCTCACACACACACACACACATTTCTCTCTTCTCACTCACACACACTTCTCTCTCTCTCTCTCTCTCACACACACACACACACATACTTCTCTCTTCTCTCTCTCTCACACAAACACCGCTCTTCTCATTCACACACACACACACACAGACAAACACCTCTCTTCTCACTCACACACACTTCTCTCTTCTCTCACACACACACAAACACACACACACACAGACACACACACACTTCTCTCTCACACACACACACTTTTCTTTAAGTGATAGAAGAGGTTGGTTGTGTTCGCATCTGGCGCGGGGATTATTTTGTGGCAAAGTTTACATATTGCCTCCTTTTGCTCCGTGTCGGACGTCTTGAACCCAAACTGCAGCCAAATCACAGAGGTGCCCCCTCTTTTGGCACAAGTTGTTCTGGTACCTGTGCCGCTTCATCGTCCATCCGATCCGTCACAGAGAAATTTCAAACAGACTCTGCTTCAGCGTTCGTGTTGCAAACCCACGTGTGAGACTCAAAGAAGGTAAAGCAGCATTGTGTCGCAAAACCACATGTCTTTGCGAAGATTTTAAAACATTCTTCTTTAAGTTATATTAACTTAGTGTGTGCATAGTGACAATACAAAAATAACGAAACTGTTAATATATTTGCTGTAATAATTGGTAAAATTAGTTTATCACGATAGAAACGATAGAAGAGAAATGACACGATAGACACTTTTCTGTCGTCCCCAGGATATATATTGTCATATCGCCCAGCACTAACTCAGAGATGTTACAGACACTGATGACTATTGTAGAAACTTCATGCCATTTGACACCTTCACTGAGAGACTCTCACAACAACCATGACTGAATGCCAAACCCAGCAGGGTTGGATGAAGGTGGCTCTGTAAGAGTGATATAATATTTCATAGCACACTGGATGTCACAGCAGATGTTGTGTCCTGCCATTAGTCTCTGTGACAACAGATAGCCAATGATATGCCATCATTACTGGTGACTTGTGTCGGCCGAGAGCATTGTGTGGAGGCCATACCAGCCTGTGTCACATGCTTATAAACAGTCATCAACAATTTTGAGAGCAGTCATGCCATGCAGAGGGTCACATGACTCAGAGATGTTACAGAAACTTGCAGTGGAGCAGGAAACCCACAGGATGGGTTATTAGCCATTATAGCCCAGCGTCTAAGAGTCTAACTGGACATCATCAGAACCTTGTAGTGGCAAAGCAGTAGACACTGTCACCTCCACACACAGCCTGACTGAAGCACACAGGCTCCACACCATGCTAACCAGCTAGCCCATGGGCCCACATGCCCTGGATTGTTTCCAGGTCTCAGCTGGTTCTGGTAGTGACTGTGTCGCTACTCCCTCCTCCCCCTCTTTCATTCCCTCCTCCACACACACACACACACACACACACACACACACACACACACACACACACACACACACACATTCCCTCCTCCACTCCCCCAGCAGGGACTCAGTCCCAGGCTGTTCCCCTTCCAGTTGACTCTGCCATGCTGCTCCCTCCCTTGCCCCTCTTCCCCCTCCCTCTTATCCCAGAGCCAACTGGACAACCAATCTCTCTGACACACACACACACACACACACACACACACCACACACACACTTGTACACTCTCTGTCTCTGTTTTGTTATACACACACATATCATGTTCAACTCTCTGTCTCACTCTCAGCACACACACACACACACAGTACTTGAGTTGAGGGGAGATGAGGAGGGATGGCATCCCTCCTGAGATAAAAACGGTCAAACTCATCCCCCTTCTAAAGCGATCATCCCCCCTTTCCATCCCTTGTGCCATTTTATCAATGAATGTGGAAATTACTACATTTTTAACATTTAGGGGCTTTGTGCATATTGAGTGAAATACTGTGGGTGAGACGGCACGCTTGAATATACTGAAACAACATTTTTTATTTTAATTGACGTCAGTAAGAAGCATAGCAGGTGACGTTGTTAGTGTTACCACATGTACCCTACTAGTTTTCCTGTGATTGTTCTCTGTTTTTACTGTCTGTCCCAGGAAACTGATAGTCTTCCGTTTTTTTATGAAACTGCACTTCTATGCACAAATTCATTAGTTTGACTTTCAAATAAACCTGTTCTTGTGCTGTGGCACCACTGTTTTCTTTCCCCTCATCTTAATTCATTGTATCAAGCTGGCTAGTGATCCACGTTGTAATCTTGTGATGTGCATTTGAGAAATGAAAGTTTACTGCACATTATCTATCACGTAGTTGCCGACCACACGCAACCACAAGCAATGCAAAGTGTATTTAGTAACATGGAAGACATGCAATCAGACTAAAGGATGTGGGTAGAGTTGGTCAAAGCTGAATTCCTAGTAGCCGTGTACACACAAATTAGATATGCCTCTAATATTGATCCACAACTGCTGGAACAGCCTTTATTGTTGTGTAGGCTACTACATGTGTTGTCCACACTATGCCTCACTACTCACCAACATCTCTAATGTAATGTGTGTAACACATGGTATTGCAGTGTATGTAATGAAAATCCACCATCCCCCTGATTTTTTTTTTAACTCGAATACTGCACACACACACACACACACACACACACAACACGCTCTCCCTCCCTCTCTCTCTCTCCTCACACACACACACAAAATCACAACTATACTTCCACTCTCTCTCTCTCTGTTGGACACACAGTATATATCCATATTGATATTCAAAGTTCTCTCTCACTCTCTCTTCATACACACAACACACACAAATGCAAACACACACACATGCCTTTTCATGTACGGCCACAGGCAAAGACTGTCAGTCATGAACAGACAGACTTCAGCTCCACATCCAACCCCATCAACCCAGCCCTGCTAGAGGACGAGTTCTCCCAGCTGAGCGTGCCTGACTCCACCTGCAGATGGATCACAGCCTCCCTGTCTGGCAGCTATGCTGCTGTCCCTACGTGTCCTTCCTTCTGATCTTATTCCATGCTGCTTATGTCACACACTTCTTTCTCTGGCTTCTATTCTAGGTCTTCAAGTTATGGGTGCTATTACACATCCATCTACCTTGCCCTTCGCCATTGCAGATCTGAATGATCTGAATCCAGTCTCCTATTCACTATTTCTACACCTCCAACATGGTGAACAGAACTTGGTTTACTTTGGTCACTTGGTTTCATTTCCAAATTTGTCCTTTTCTCCAGCTCTGCATAATCACTACATCTCATACATTTCATGCAGTCCTCTCCACTCAGCCCTCACCTGCACTGGCTACCTGCAACTGGTCCCATGCATTCCAGATTGAACAGATACGCACCATCATGTCCTGTCATTCATGTTATGAGCTGCCAGCAACCAATCCTCAGCTACCAATGCTAGGTCATTGGTCCTTGGATGCCTACTAATCCTTACTTCATTACTTCATTACTTCTTACTCCATTCCATCATCCATTTCCCTTCTGGTAGCAGCCACTGATACAAGCTCTCATGGGGTGCCAGCAAACATCACTCACACCTGATCTCTGCTGTTGGCATCCCTAGCTACCAAGCCAAGCATGTTTTTCCTCCTCAAAAGGAGTCTGATGGGTGAACTAGTGAAATGAGGACCCACAGGATTGATTGACAGCCATCACTCAACTCTCTTCTGTTTGGAGGAGATTTAACTTTCCTTGCTTACTACAACACACTTCTGCATTGCAAAGCTTCCTCCTTATCCATAGGGGGTGCCAGTGAGCATCACTCACACTAGTGAAATCTGTATTAGTGAGCGACTTCTGGAATAACTGATGTAATTTTCAAACTGCTGGGCAGTCCGGCAGCTGTTGGACTAAGATATAACCGATCATTCAGTGCTGTTCAAGTCGTGGGACCAGCACCTCCATTGACCATTATGTTCTATCACTGAACATGCTACAGTTGCGGCTCATCTTGTGTGTGTGTGTATGTGTGTGATTCTGTTTCTGTGTGTGTGTGTGTTTGTGTATGTGTGCAAATGTATATATGTGTAGTGTGCGTGGGGACTTGTTCTGGAAGAGTGTGTGTGTGTGTTTGGAGGTGGGGTTGGGGGGGGTAAGTTCTGGAAGTGTGTGACACTGTGCCTGACATGAACCCCATCACAACCAGTTCTCAATCAGCTGAGTAGTGGGCATGTATGTTACACTGTCTGACTGTGCAATAGTGCGTGTGTGTGTGTGTGCATGTTTGTGTGTGCATGTGTGTGTGTGTGTGTGTGTGTGTAAGCACAGTTCTTCTGCTTTCTGCTTAGTGGTGATGGGCTCCAGTGAAGCTGCACTCACTGAACATGCTATAGTTATGCCCCTGGTGTGTGTGTATGTGTGTGTGTATGTATGTGTGTATGTGTGTGTTGTGTATGGTATGTGTGTGTTTGGGTGTGTGTATGTGTGCGTGTTTATGTATGTATGTATGTATGTGTGTGTGTGTGTGTGTGTGTTTCTCTCTCTCTCTCACTGTTACAATCGGAGAGTGTGTATTTAGGCAGAGGCTGTTCTGCAGGAGTTTACTGTGTGTGTGTATATGTGTGTGTGTGTGTGTGTGTGTGTGTGTGTGTTTCTCTCTCTCTCTCTCACTGTTACAATCGGAGAGTGTGTATTTAGGAAGAGGCTGTTCTGCAGGAGTTTACTGTGTGTGTGTGTGTGTGTGTGTGTGTGTGTGTGTGTGTGTGTGTGCGTGTGTTTAAAGAGAGTGAAAGGGATAGAGGGACAGTGTATGCACCTCTGACTTTTCTGTATGCACAGGCAAGAACAACTTCCCCACAGGTCATGGCCTCTCTTATGACTGTCATGTCACTGACTAACAGAGGATATTTGGCATCTGGATACCATGTGTACATGGACAATTTCTACACCAGCCCAAAGCTTTTCAAGGACTTGTATGTTGCCAAGTTTGGTGCATGTGGAACATCCAGAGAATCCCGGAGGGACTGCCCACACAGTAACCTCAATGCACTGACAAAGCATTCACCCAGAGGAACAATCCGCTGGATAAGAGATGGACCTGTTGTCTATGTGAAGTGAATGGATACACAAGAGGTGTCTGTCTGCTCCACCATCCATGCTGCCTACACTGGGGATGTAGTTCAGCAAAGAGTGAAAAGCAGACAGGGTGTCTGGTCAACACAGTCTGTTCCCTGCCCCAAACCAGTGCTCGAGTACAAGTTCATGGGTGGTGTGGATTTGTCTGACCAGTTGATCCAGTACTACACAACACAGCACAAAACTGCAAAGTGGTACAAGAAGCTCTTTCTGCACTTCCTGGACATTGCTGCAACGAATGCCTTCATCCTCCACAAAGAACTCATGCAAAACATGCAGGAGGAAAGCATGAGACACAAGCAGTTTGTGGAGCAGCTGACTGCACAGCTGTGTGGTGTACCACTGACTTCTCAGCCCCCAAAGGCTCCTGTGCTTTGGGGCACGGTAACTACAGTGCCCTAGCCAGAGATGGGAATAACGGTGTTAAAATAAACGGCGTTACTTTTTTCAGTAACGGGCAATCTAACTAATTATTTTATTTGCCATTATAACACCGTTACCGTTACCAACACGTCATTACTGTGCGTTACTGAAGTCACTCAATAAAAGCTGTCATTCGACTTTGGCTCGCACAGTCAGAGGATTCAGGATTGTGTGTGTGTGTGTGTGTGTGTGTGTGTGTGTGTGTGTGTGTGTGTGTTTCTCCCCATATCGCAAGGAGGGAGGGGAGGGCGGGATAACAGCCTAGGTAATGATGATTGGCTGAGGAGGTTGTCTAAGATTTGTTCAGCCAATCAGAGAAATTAGGTGCACGGATGTTTACAGCGGTAGCTCATTACAGTCAGACTATCATTCAGAGATGGCGAGTCAAGAGGAGTCAAGTGGCAAGACGCGTTTTCGAGGTGGATGTACCGGCACTATTTGAACCCTATTTGAGGTAAAAATGAGGTAAAAATGAGTGTAAGCAACTGGAATTTAATGAAGCACCTTTGGAATGCACATGCTTCCACTAAACTAGTGGCTCAAAACACCAATGATAGCAGGGCTGCTAACAAAGAAAGACACAGTGAAGGACCCACGCCTTCTAAGCAGCAAAAGCTCAGCTTTTCAGCTCCACAAAAACTAGTGACACAGGCCGAGCTCTATGACTTGATAGGCAGGTATATTGTGGAAAACATGCTGCCATTGTCGACCATTGATTCCGACTCCTTCAGGGCTCTCATAAGCAAAATACAGAGAAAAGGAGTCGGCCCGCCATGCAGAAAGACATTTTCAAAGTACATTGATACAGAGTACGCTAACATGAACGTCGACCTCAGAAAAGAATTTGAAGAGGTAAATACGTGTCCACAACTGCAGATATATGGACTGGGGGGGGGGGGGGGGGTAACGCAATAGTTACTTTTCCTGGTAACTAGTTATTCTATAGTGGAGTAACTCAGTTACTTTTGGGAGAAATAACTAGTAACTATAACTAATTACTTCAAAGTAACATGCCCAACACTGGCCCAGGCAGAGCCATTGACAGGTGGACAATGACAGCCATTGACACATGGACACATGGACAATGACAGTGGGGAGGGGGCAGTTATAGGTGTGATACACCCGTCTCGTTAGTATTCGTTTGAAACAGCCACTGGCTTCAGTATGTTTTACTTTTTTTCAATTTGCATTGAAACTACATAACATTTCTGAACGTTCTTCTCACTTCTGTTTACAAGGTTCAAACTTGAAAAGTCTTAGCCAGATATATTTATAGTGTGTGTTTTTACAAGGTTTGAAGACCTTTGAAAAAAGGTTTTTGTGTATTTGTGTTTACAAAGAATTGTAATAAAACTAATTTCATTACATTCACTTTACTCTTATATTATTATTGCAAAGGTCTTCTAGAATATAACCACTTTTGCATAGATGTTTTTAGTTAGATGAAAAACTTAAAAATGTCAATGTCATGTTCATGTCATGTTCAATTCTAAAACTAGCCTATTTCAGCAGACTAATTATATTTTTATAGAAGCAACATATATGTCTCTGCTACATATATGCACTTGAAGTTTGTTCCTATGACCGACCATTTCTGTACAATTCCACCAAGAGTAGCATTAGGTAAAATGTTACAACATGCCCCACAGTGGATTAGTTGTAACACTGCTAAAAAATACAAGCCTGTATAAAAAATAATTCAGTATAATGTTATCTCAATATAAAGTTTGATCCATCTGTAAAATACTAACAACAGACTGTGTGTCAAGTAGCCTATTGACCTTATTCTCCATATGGACAAATAGGCTATCACATACACTCATGCCCAACACCTGGTTGGGAGTCAGAAGTCTAATCAAGGACAATATGACATAAAAATGCCTTTAAACAAACAAACAAAAAAACTCAGGTCAAAATACAAAGCACAGCATTGTGTAACAAAGCTCAGTGTACAGAGAAAATTGTGTGTTAACAGGGAAGAAGCTGTTCTAGAGGTGCTATTATGTGTGTGGTGTGTGTGTGTGTGTGTGTTTTAAAAAGAGGCTCATGCGTGTGTGTATGTGTGTGAAAACATGTATGTTTTCACCATCATGGTGTGTGTGTGTCTGTGTGTGTGTGTGTGTGTAGACCACTGTGCATGTTTGCATGTATGCTTCGCTGTAATAGTGTGTGTGTGTGTGTGTGTGTGTGTGTGTAGACCACTGTGCATGTTTGCATGTATGCTCTGCTGTAATAGTGTGCGTCTGTGTGTGTGTGTGTGGGTATGAATGTATGTGTGTGTACGTAAAGTCCTTCTGCTTACTGGGCACCATAACCCCCCAGCCAATGATAAGAGCAAATGATAATCCACTGCCAATGATAAGAGCAGACTGCAGCATATCATCCCTCCTGCTGAGGGGATGAGATCCACAGTTGAGCTCAATCACACATAATAAGACAAGAGAAGGATGCTGCAGACCATCATTGTAGTTCTACCCGTTCACATCCAGTGGTAGCCCAATCTTCAGCCTTGGCCCTAAGCTACAGCACAGCAGAGTCCAGTGCCCCAGTTTGGTGCAGCAGCAAGCAGACCAATAAAACAGACACCCAACTAAATGAGGTGGTGTGGTGGTGTGGTGCCCTGCACAGGGCCTGTAGTCTCTAGTGCTGTAGCATAGCGTAGTGTAGTCTGCTTAGTCTTTCTCACTTCCAGCTGCCATCTAGTTCCTTAGTGTGAAAAGAGGGGCAGAGTGTGTGAGGCCCTTCCTGACTCCCACAGTGCCTCCCCACAGTACACCATGGACAACTGGGTACCTTGTGACCCCAGGCTGGACTGTGTGGGATCTCAAAGCAGACTGGAGCCCCAGAGGTACAGGTGCATGACCCACTGGCATGTGGACACACTCTACCACTGACCATTCCAGTCACCTGCTGTCTCGTAAACACTCCCTGTCATGAGTGTAGTCATGCCCCCACATCTCTGAAGAGAGGACATGACACAAAAACTGCATGAACAACTAAACACTAAACTGAATTAGATCCAAAATCAAGCATCAGAAATATATAAACTCCACAAAACCTTTTCAAACATCAGAGAGGGAGAATTATAAACTCAAACAAGTCTGCAAAAATGACTGGTGAGAAAATCTGCCAGGAGGAGGCTACATAATAAATGACCCAACAATTCCCCTCCCAGGGTTTGACTCATGAACACAAAACCAATGGATAGTGGCCAACAGGCTTAGATCAGGACATGGCAGAACAGCAGCTAACCTGCACCTGCACCACTGGGGATTATGAGAGTCTCCCCTCTGTCTGGCCTGCCATCATCAGATCATCTTGTCCTATGATGCCCAACCACCAGACTCCCAGGAGGCCCAGAGACCATTCATGAAGCTGGGGAGTCCTTCACATCTTGGGCCAGTGAACTTACAATGGACATCTAGTCATACTACACTACTACCACTGGACAAACACAACAGCGTGCACACACACGCACACACACCCCTGTGCACACGCACGCACACACACAAACACACGTCCCTGTGCACACACACGCACACAAAAACACACACACACACACACACACACCCAAGTCCATCTATAACAAAGTCTTAGTGCAAAGCAAAATGGCGACAAATGCAGCACCACACCATAGCAGAAAAACAAATACATTGTGATACATTTACAGACAGTCACAGATCAATGTTATATTCACTCTGACTGACATCATAAAATTCAGTTATATCACAGTAAGAATATTACTGAATGACACTCACATTTTCTCACTTCTGGTTTGATTCTTCCATTTTGTCCATGCTGATACCTTTAGAGGGGAGAGACAGAGAACACAGGAAAACTGCCTCAATGACCCACAAGTACAGTATATAACTCTATGCATGTAAATGATATTTTAATGTTGAATGTTTTATAATTTACTGTGGCTATGAGTTATCTTAAAATTTACTTTGGCTATTCTGTGTCTGAATAGGACTGAATGTGTAGATCATAGACTGACAGACTGAATATGATCTGTAGTTGAATATGATTGGAGGAGTTGTGGGCTCCATTGCTGTAGACTTTTCCACATTTACCTCATTAGCATATTAATAAACATGTACGTTCTTGCAGAGTTCTTACAAGTTCAGACCACACAACAAAATAACCACACAACAAAATAAGCAGCTAAAAGTTATCAGTAGACTTGAAGAAATGGAAGACCCACACAAAATGCTTAACAAACCTTATGGTTTACCTCAACTTATCAACATACCTGAACTATATTATCAAGGTTGCTCATTTGTAAAGAAATGATAAGACTACTTTAGACCAGGCATTAGTGACTGTGGATGGGAAAAGACTGAATTAAACACCAACCTTGACATCAGCAGCTTACAGCTGGAGTGACTCCATGCATTCACAAGCTGAATTCCAGTGAGACTCAGGAAACTGTCACTCAGGTCCAGCTCTTTCAGGGACTCCATGTGTTGCACAGCAGAGAGGACAACATCACTGGCTTTCTCTGTCAGTTTACACCCAGCAAGTCTAAAGAGACATGAACAGAGTGGAGCAGTCACACATCAGAGACATCATGCATGCAGTGCTGTAGTCTAGTTTGCTGTAGTGGGTAAACTGTCTGTGATGAGGCTGCCACAGCTACTGCTATTACAGTGTAGTCAGTATTGCAGCCTACTGGATATATGCAGACCCAAGATTGCTTTACTGGATATACGCAAACCCAAGAACTTTTTAAGTGGTTGTACAGCAAATACCTGCGTATCACGTAGACTACAGCCCTTCATGCATCATACTGTGCATTCTAACACTGCTGATTACAATCAAACTCATCATGATATACAGTAGGCTATTATAACAATAGCTTTACAATCCTTTACTACAATAGGAGCTTTTAATGATGGTCTTGGGTTTGGGTTTTGTTTTATGGAGGCTTATCAGCACAGCATTCAAATGGAAATGTATTCTGCAAAAGGGCAATTCAATATGTAACTCAGTCACACCACTACTGTGGTAATGCAACCCTCAATGTTGTAATTATTTTTGCTTGTCGTACATCCAGTCAAATGACTATTCATTATGCAACTGACAAAACAATATGCAATCACCACATTCTTAATTTTAGGAAAGATATTCTGACATTCTGTGTGTGTGTGTTGGGGGGGGGGGGGGCTGAAAGTTGTCAGAAAGGATCAAAAATTCCTTAACTATCTTAACTATTGTATTGCATCATAAACAACTTTAAGTGTAAAACACCCAAACCCGTCCTTTAATGTGGCTATTAGCTTGATGTGTGTTTGCCTGTTTATTACCACATCTTTTCAACTACTCCATGACTTCAACTAACTTGTCTGCCAATGATTTTTTGCTATGATAAACCAGTACAGAGAATAAATATTCAGAGAACCAGCAATATAGTCTCTGGACAATCAGAGTAAAATGTGGTGATAATGGAAGAGCAGATGTGACTGTTGCTCCAATGGAGATATCAATGCATTCAGTGTAGTGTTGAATAATCATCTTTTAAATTACATGCAAATATATTTTACTGTGGGATCCTCTGCAGGGAGTAAGAGCATAATATTAAAGATGAAATCATCCACTCACACCAGATGCATGAGTGCTGGCAACCCTGAATGTGTGATGCACTTCTTAGAAGATGTCATTCACCCAATAATACCAACCTGAGTGTCTCCATCTTACAGTGTGGATTTAGTACATCAGAGCACAGCTTTCCTCCACAATCCCCCAGAGTATTCTTACTCAGGTCCAGATCTCTCAGGTGGGAGTTTACTGACTGCAGAGCAAAGGCCAAAATATCACCAGACCTCTCAGTGAGTCCACAGCCAACAAGTCTGCAAATCAAATGGATAGAAAGTCAAGGACAAAATTAGTAGGGGAGTGTCCATTAAATGCACATCACACCAATGAAGAGTCAAACCCTGTTCAATACCTGCCATGTTACAAAGTAGCAAAAACATTGTTCAGGAACAAGGTCCATGTTGGGAACTGTGTGCACAGATTAGTAGGGAACAAGTTAATAACCTCTGTGTGTGGATTAATAATCCAAGGGAACAGGTTAATAAACTGTGTGTGGATTAATACATCTAAGGTGATGACTGTTCAGGCTGAGCAAAACCCCATGATGCTGCTGCTCTGAGATGCCCTGTGTCAGGAAAGACTTTGGCCAGTGCCTGAGAGCAGTGTGTCTGCTCAGTTAAAATTACTGCAAGATATTGATGGAGGAAATACGTCTGCCACAGTACTGTGTACAGGCAGATTAAAGGAACTTCTGGGGTAAATCAGCCCATATTCCTGTTCTTCAAAACTTTCTTGTCCTCATCAGTTAGTGTTGCCTTCCGATTCACTATCTAGTTTACATTGCACTAAATTCTGTAGTTCTCATACCTATCGACAGCACTCTGCAACGTGAAACAACAGAACTACAGATTGATTCAATCCAGATAATCCCTTTAACAGCACAAAGGGAAAGAGAGAGAGAGCTTGTAGCTTGTTTGAAATCAAGTGGTGTTGTTCATGAATTGTTGCATGCCATCAGAGCTTCCTCTCCTAATTTACATCCAGAGGAAAGGGAATTGTGTGCATCAATGAAAGTGTGAAAGCAGAAGTCAATCAGACACATTATTTCAGGTAAGTCACTGTTAGATAGACAGAAGAAACAGACACAGAGACAGAAAGCTCACAGCTTTCCTGACCAGCAGGTCCTTTCTGTATCCCAATCACTACCTTTCAAATGCAACACACTGATTAAGAAAGGCAGGGTTAAATGAGATGAAATAGAGCTTAGATGAGGATTCCTAGAGCATTAGCACAACTATAATAGCAAATGTTTCTTACACACACACACACAGTCTTGATTCTTGGAACTGTGACATTTTTTCTATGTCAGGTGTCATCAAATGCACCAAGGAAAGCTATCAATAGTAGCTGAGGTAGCTCACACACACCGTCACTGTCCAAATGTCCAGCTCTTGCTCCTAGATTTAGTTATCAACAGAGCCTCCAGACCAGGGGGGTTTACTAAGAAGCCAGGTTACTGGCTAAACTGGGTAACTTCTGGAGCAACCGCTGATCCAAAAACAACATATCACTTCAGAAACTGATGCTCAAAGGAGGGTTCTTCTAGAAATCAGTGGTAACTCCCAAAGCTACCCGGGTCACCTTGTTTAGTAGTACAGGACCCAGGCATCACCAACTGGCAGAGTCCAGTCCAAATCCATACTGCAGGCTCAACCAAGCCACTACTGAAAAAAATCTACTGTCTGGGCACTATGTTCTGGTAGAATAACAAGCCATGACTAATTAAGTGCATATTTTAGTAGATTCAGACATTTCTTTTACCTGGTTTTTAGTGACAAAAATCAGTCTAGCAAAACATCTGGGCATTTCTCACAACAAAACAAAATCTCCTTCCACTGTTTAGATAATGCTGTTCTTCTGCTCTATGTTTCTATGTTCTTTATTGTCCACAGCATCTTAAGCAGATGTAGAGGACAGTTCACTGCATATGACAAACAGTGTTGGGGCCTTTATTCAAATCCACACTGTTTATTTGTTATCTCAGTCTATGTCAGTATCTAGTATACCATACTCTATATGTAAAGAGGGTCCTATACACCAGGGGTTGGCCAGTAATTTAGGCCACGGACCAGATTCTTTTTCTTGCCACGAGGTGGAGGGCTGGAGCCCGGCCTACGGCTTAGTAACTGAGGGGTGTCCAAAGTTTTTTCCAGTGAGGGCCAAATACAGAAAAATAAATAAAGGGCGGGTCCACACACTAGAGGTGACATATTGACACATGAATACTGTGTGTATTTCTAATTCACCTATAATGTGAAGGACAATGCACTCAGTGGGAGCAGTGATGCAGTGCTTTGGATTGAAGGATAGCTGAAATGTCAGGAGAAAGTTTGGTGGTTGAGACACAAAGTACTTCACAGAGATGGCCATCAGTCATTCTGGTTCTCAGTCTGCTTTTGTTCTGATTTAACAGAGAAAATGTTTGTTCACATATGTATGTTGAGCCGAACAGGCTCATCATTCTTTTTGCGTGGCGTCTCATCAGAGCAAATTTCCCATTATCCAAACTCTGATAGAAGTCAGGCAGGGAGAGAAGCTGACGTTGACTCTTCAGAGAATCATCACATTGCATTACAATCAATTCTAACCGCAGACTCTCTCCCACTTCTTCTGCATCCACCAGGAAGGGGGTCGAAAACAGCTTGATTTGTTTTTCAATGAGAGAATCTTGGAAACGCTGGTTGAATTCTGTCATGAGAGCTGCAATCACAGACACATATTTCTTGTTTTTAGCAGAAAGGTCGGCCTTTGGAAAAGCAAACTTGATTTCAGACAGCGCAGGGAAGTGTGCAGCATTAAAGCTTCCTAGTTGTGTCTCAAACAGGCGGAGCTTTACACAGGCTTTCATGTGCACATACAGGTGTGGCACCAGCTGTTCTTTGCCTTGTAAATTCTTGTTCAGTGTATTCAGAAAATTCTAAAAATGCTAGATCTGCCAGCCACAGAGGGTCACTCAGTTCATGAAGTGGTCGGCCCTTCTCTTTCAAAAACTGGTCGATTTCTGATCTCAGCGAATAAAACCGCTGCAGCACACAGCCGCGGTTGAGCCAGCGCACCTCAGAGTGGTAGAGTACATCCCCGTATTCAGCATGCACATGTGATAAGAAAGCTTGAAATTCTCTGTGGTACAGTCCTCTAGCTCGAATTATGCTGACAGTTTTACAACAGTGTTCATCACATCGCCCAGCTGGACAGTCTTGGCACCCAGTGCTTCTTGGTGGATTATACAGTTCATCCCAACAGCCTCACCTCTGCTCTCTTTTACCTTGGCGCACACCATCGATGCCATTCCTTCGCGCTCGCCCGTCATGGCCGGAGCTCCATCCGTTGTTACTCCACAGAGCTTGTCCCATTTAAGCCCCAACTTTTCAACTGCCTCTGACACAGCTTCAAAAATATCTCTATAGGCTTTATCATATCAAGCAGCTCCTCCGTACAGCAACAATTATCATCTACTCCACGCAAAAAAATAACAGCTGCACGGTGTCTGTGGCATCTGTACTCTCAAAAGCACAAGCTTTGTCGCTCAGCTGAAGTATCAAGTTAGCTGACAGGTCCTCGATTCTCCGCACCACTGTATTTCTGGACAAGCTCAAGTTCTTGAAATCCTGCACTTTTTCCGGGCACATTATTTCTGTGACCATGATGAGGCACTGCTTTATGAAATCACCGTCTGAGAACGGTTTGCCGTGCTGGGCAATAAGTTTAGCGATTTCATAGCTTGTTGTTGTAGCGTTTTCCTGTATTTTGTTAGCACGAAAAAACTGTTGTTGAGCTTGCATGCTAGCCGCAATTTGCTTGATTTTCTGTGTTCGTTCGGCACCGGTGAACGATGTGTAACTCTAATGTTTGGTCTCATAGTGCCGACGGACATTCTACTCGTTCATCACAGCAACATCTTCATTGCAAATCAAACACACTTTCAGTTGATTTCTTTGAAGAAATATTCATTTCCCCACCGTGTCTGAAATCTTCTACACTCACTAGCAATTTTGAGTTCGGTGCTGCCATTTCTGGTGACTCGCGGTAAAAGTTGTTCCTTGCTTAATTTTGTTTAGTGGAGAAGCACCGGTTCCGTGGCTGGCTCCACCTAGTGTTGAAACTGAGAAGTGCAACAGAGTTGAGCTCAAGCTTCTTCTGCGGGCCATATTCAATAATATATTCAGATTTTGCTGCGGGCCAATAAAAACTGGACCGCGGCCCGTAGTTTGGACACCTCTAAGCCTTAGTTAAACACCCTGCGGTAAGAACCCTCAAATCTTTACTGGTAAAAACCAGGTCTACATGGAGAATGGTCAATATAAAAAAAGGTCTGTAAAAATAACTAATCACAATAAATAAACCATGTGGCATGTGCACAAGCCCATCCATAGTCTCTTTTAGGTTAATAATTACATTTTCCTAATGAACTATTGAGTCGTCTGCAACTGTAAAAGGGTCAATAATGGCAATAACAAAAAATAAATTACTAATAAATCAAACAATCTTTTATTTTGAAATACTACGTTGGCCGTCTCCTTACAATGTTACAATTTTGTTTTGGTGGAAAATACGCGTTAATACGTGCAAAGACATTTGGGCATAAACTCACAGATATAGGTCTGTTCACTCTTGTCTTCAGCCTTTGGAGTAGGCCTATAGCGCTACTCGGTACAAACGTAATTCTCCTCCTTAAAACTCCCTAAAACCCCCTTTGCCTCATTGATCTGCCATCTCATCATCTTCACCACATAATCCATTACTGACCTCAGTTTTTCCAGCTGGCAGTGTGGGTTTCTAAGAGCAGAGAGCAGCTTCTCTTCTGATGTTAGCAGATCACAGCCACTCATGTCCAACTCACACAGTTGAGAAATATATGACTGCAAAACTGAGGCCACAACCTCAGAGGAGCTGTGTCTGAGTGTACATCTGGTAAGCCTGCCGTAAGAGAGGAAAACACTTCAGCAGTCATGTCTCCAACCCCTTTCATTTCCACACAGAAAAGATGTTGACAGTTTTTCAGATCAAACAGAACCAGGCCAAACACACAGTTTAAAACACAGACCTCACGTTACAGTCTTGATTAAGTGGTTGATGGAGCCGTTCTCCTCCACAGTCCTGTAGCTCACAACCACTCAGGTTCAGCTCTCTTAGGTGATGGTTTGCCCCCTGGTGAGCCAAGGCCAAAAATGCTCCTCTCAGTTTACAACCGACAAGTCTAATAAAACATAAACCATGTGAGAGAATCACAAAAAAAGAGACATATGTATTGATCAACAGTCAGCACTATTCTTGTTGTCATCTGTTTAAAAAAAACATTGAAACAACAAGAGGTACAGCAGTAAAGCTGCATAAAATCTTGCAATAGTATGTGTTTGTTAGAACACACACACACACACACACACACACACACACACACACACACACACACACACACACACACACACACAATCTACAATATTTCGGACCTCAGTGTCTCCAGTTTGCAGTTTGGACTCTGTAGAGCAGACAGCAGCTCTTCTCCTGACTTCTGCAGGTCATTCTGACTCAGGTCCAGCTCTCTTAAGGGGGAGTTTGCAGACTGCAGAGCTGAGGCCACAATCTCCCAGAATTTCTCTGTTAGCTTACAGCCAGCAAGCCTGCGAGAGAGACAAAAGAGTATAAAAAGCTAATGTGTCATGTTTGAATCAGCAGGAGGAAAAAGAGAGGAAGAGACTATAACTGCCCCACATACAGCATGTGCCAGGAGGCCCCACACATACAACAGTTGATACTGCCCAACCACAGACACACACACACACACACACACACACACACACACACACACACACACACACACACACACACACACACGTGTATCTGTCATCACAGTAAAAAATATTACTGTTTTAATCTGCAGAAGGAAAACAAGAGGAAGAGTCTGTGGCATTACTTCTGACTGTCTTCTCACACACACATACACAGTCAGCATATTACTAACCTCAGTGTCTCCAGTTTGCAGTTTGGACTCTGTAGAGCAGATAGCAGCTTTTCTCCTGACTCCTGCAGGTCATTCTGACTCAGGTCCAGCTCTCTTAAGGGGGAGTTTGCAGACTGCAGAGCTGAGACCACAATCTCACAGGACTTCTCTGTTAGATTACAGCCAGCAAGTCTGCAAGAGAGACAAAAGAGTATAAAAAGCTAATGTGTCATGTTTGAATCAGCAGGAGGAAAGAGAGAGGAAGAGACTATAACTGCCCCACATAGAGCATGTGCCAGGAGGCCCCAAACATACAACAGTTGATACTGCCCAACCACAGACACACACACACACACACACGTGTATCTGTCATCACAGTAAAAAATATTACTGTTTTAATCTGCAGAAAGAAAGCATAAGGGAGGGTCTGTGGCATTACTTCTGACTGTCTTCTCACACACACATACACAGTCAGCATATTACTAACCTCAGTGTCTCCAGTTTGCAGTTTGGACTCTGTAGAGCAGACAGCAGCTTTTCTCCTGACTCCTGCAGGTCATTCTGACTCAGGTCCAGCTCTCTTAAGGGGGAGTTTGCAGACTGCAGAGCTGAGACCACAATCTCACAGGACTTCTCTGTTAGATTACAGCCAGCAAGTCTGCAAGAGAGACAAAAGAGTATAAAAAGCTAATGTATCATGTTTAAATCAGCAGGAGGAAAGAGACAGGAAGAAACTGTCCCACATACAAGTATGTGCCAGGAGGCCCCAAACACACAACACTACTAAGAGGGATAAGAGAAGAGAATAATATATGAGCTCCAGACACCAAGCACAGTTAATAATGCCCAAACACACACACACACACACACACACACATACACACACACACACACACAACACGTAATCAGTCAACAATATTCCTGTTTGAATCAGCAGGAGGAAAGAGGGAGGAAGAGACTATGAAGCTGGGATTGGATAGGCCTTGCATCAGCTGGATCAAGACCCCCTCCGCAAACTGGAGGTACACACACACACACAGACACACACAGACACACACACAATATGAAATCTAAACAGTCAACATATTACTAACTTCAGTGTCTCCAGTTTGCAGTTTGGACTCTGTAGAGCAGAGAGCAGCTTTTCTCCTGACTTTTGCAGGTCATTCTGACTCAGGTCCAGCTCTCTTAAGGGGGAGTTTGCAGACTGCAGAGCTGAGGCCACAATCTCACAGGACTTCTCTTTTAGATCACAGCCAGCAAGTCTGCAAGAGAGACAAAAGAGTATAAAAAGCTAATGTGTCATGTTTGAATCAGCAGGAGGAAAGAGAGAGGAAGAGACTATAACTGTCCCACATACAGTATGTGCCAGGAGGCCCCAAACACACAACACTACTAAGAGGGATAAGAGAAGAGAATAATATATGAGCTCCTGACACCAAGCACAGTTAATACTGTACTGTAATACTTATCAGTGTGATTACACCAGAGCTGCATGAACAGAAATCTGATTTATTTAGTTCAGACAGGGGAACATTATATTCAGTATTTCTGTCAGATACACAAGCTTTATTCTTACATTAAGCATCATATACTCCCCATCTATGTGAGATAATGTGCATGTCTAAAACATTACTCACTATTGTCAGAAATGTATTTAGCTTTTAGGACATACTACAGGCAGTTAGCCAACATAGCAAATATCTTGCAGAAAACATAAGAACTGTGCAGTGTGTGTATTAATGGAAGTATTTACAGTGATACTCACACAGCCTTTCTGCAGCATCTCACAGCTGGCTCCAGTCTCCTCCGTCCCTCCTCTGATGTTCTGTATTTGCTCAAGTCCAACTCATCCAGCACCTCCTTAGACATCAGAAGCATGTGGGCCAGTGCTGAACAGTGGGCAGGTGACAATTCACCTGAGAAACCACCTGCAGATTTCAGATATTTCTGAACATCTTCATGTAGAGAGTGATCATTCATTTCATTTAAACAGTGGAGAAGACTAATATATCTTTCAGAGGATGGGTCATTCCACTTTAGAAACTTAATGTAATAACATGTTTTCTTGATGCTCTCTGAGCTGCTGTGTGTGTGTCCCAGCAATCCTTGTAAAAGAGCCTGATTGCATTCCACTGAGGCCACAACCTCACAGGAGCTGTGATCGAGTCTACAGATGATGAGTCTATAGTGAGAGAGGAAAACACTATGAGCAACATGTCCACTGTCATTTTGCATTCAAACAGTACAGGCAAACAGAAAGCACCAACCTCTGTGCACTGTGCAGTAATACAGACCTCACTTTACAGTCTTGATTGAGTGGTTGATGGAGCAGTTCTCCTGCACAGTCCTGAAGCTCACTGTCACTGATGTCCAGCTCTCTTAGGTGGGAGTTTGCCAACTGAAGAGTCAAGGCCAAAAATTTTCCTCCTAATTTACAGTTGGCAAGTCTGTTAAAACAAACCATGTGAAGGATGAGACTGGGGGAGCCATAGTGCATCGGTAAAAGCACCAATATCACAAACAGGCCCAGTGCCCACGGGGCGCCTGGTTGCAGTTCTCTTTCAGTTGAAGCACTTTGACGCCACCTATTGGGATATCGCCTTTGAGATTTCATTATCACCAAAACCTCTAGCACTATGTCTGACTTAGTCACACATCGGACACGCATGCACTGGCCTCGGCCCTCAGGCCATAAAACACAGATGTAAGCAAGATGTTAGACGCAGACACAAGCACGCCAACTTCCTCTTTCCCCTTTCAGCATTTTTGCCACCACCCTGTCCTGCCTGTCTCTGTTTCCTCCCATTTCCTCCTGTCTCTGCTGTCAACCCGTTAACAAGCTTAATTGATTCCAGTCACGTTCTCTCATTTCCTCGTTCCCTGCTAATCTACAGGTTTAGGCTTCACCTGCTTCCCACTGGCTGTTCCCTATTGTTCTCCCCAGCTGTGTCTCATTCTCCCTAATGTCTGTCAGTATTTATTCCCTTCTGTTTCAGCTGCTCTGCGTCAGAGTATCAGCGAACCAGAACGTTTCACAGCTACCGGCAAGCATGCAGATTCTGACTCCCATGCCTGTTCCTCTGTTCTTGTTTTTCTGTCTTAGTTCCAGCCTGTTCCTTGTTTCTCCGTCTTGTCTCCCACTCTTTCTGTTTTGTCTCCGTCTCCTGCATGATCTCCTTGCTGTGCCGAACCCGGACCGTCCCGACCTACGCTCTGCTCTCCAGCCCTGGTTTCTGACCCGTTGCCTGTCCACGACCGACGCTCTGCCCTCCAGCCCCGGTTTCCAACTCGCCGCCTGCCCTCGACCAACGCTCTGCTCCTCTGCCCCGGCTATCCGACCCGACGTCTGCCCGACCACGAGTGCTCCTGCCAGCCCTTCCCTGCTCTACGCGCCTCCTGCATCTCCGCGCCGAGGGCGCTCTCACGGAGCACACTCTCACTCCCTTTTACCCTAATCCTTTAATAAAGACTATTTGCAACGAGGTGCTATTGTGGTCCATCCTGTCTGTTTTGTGACAATTTTACTGACTACATGATCCCTCTGCTACGACTATTGAAGTGTTCCGAGATTCAGCAGACTTCCACCACTGAGGATGCGGACGCGCAACAGGGACGCAATGTCTCTCGCCGTGTCCGATGTAGAAGCCATGGCCGACCAGTGAAACACTTTCCACTGAGGCTAACCCGACAACACATCCTCCTACAGACAGACAGCACAGCCACAGTGGTCTAAATGAACTGCCAGGGGGGTCTTAGGTCAGCCCAGATGTCCCACCTGCCGCACAGCCTTCTGACGTGGGCTCAGAGACTCCTGAGTAGGTGTCTAGCCTCCCCAGTGGTGAGAATGACTCAGTGCTAGAGCCCTGTCCACCAGGTCTCTGTACTCGCTGAAATGAGAAGTTTAAAAAGATTGGATCAGCCCGTGACTGATAGCTTGCCTTGACTGATAAAATTCTAGCTCTGCATTCACAATGCCTCCCTCTGTTTGCTGATTGGACAGGTTAAAATGCCTCCTGAGACAACAAGCTCAATGGGATCATCCAGACCATCACTGTAGGGAGATGCTAATCAAGCAGAAGTGCTAGAGAGGCAAGGCCAGGCTAGGTCTGATCTGATGTGGTCAACAAATGCTATGCAGGCAAGTAGGTGGATCAGTGCAGTCTTTAATCACAGCACTGGGGACAAGTTACCTACACACAGCCAACACACACCTTAGAAATGTGCCCTTTTAGGGTTCTGGCTTATCTAGGTTCCATCTTTTACCATGGCATACATCTGTGTTTTATAGCCTGAAGGCTGAGACCAACACACACGCGCCTGTTGTCTGACCAAGTCAGACGTAGCGCTAGAGGTTTCAGTGATCATGGTATCTCTAGGTTAATATCGTGTTCTCCTTCAGAGAACTGAGGTCATCAGCCATAACGTTCGGCCCACAGACAGCCTGGTTGGAGCTTGGATTAACTGGTTCCATTCCCCATCTCTCTTCCTCACTCATTTTCTGTAATGCGTCAACATCAAACGCAAGATGGGGAAAGGTTTATAAAATGACAAACTTAGGAGGCAGTTCTTTATACAACCAACACCAGCACCTGATCAGTTTAGTATCAAACAACCTGGCTATGTGTTTTCTTTTCAGTTGAGTAAACCACTGCATTTACAACCTTTGTCTACAAGAAAAATGTGTTTGTTGCACTTCCAGAAGGATTCAGTAAGACTTGAACATAAAACTCTGTCAAATGGTTCCACTGTTTGTGTCCTTTGGATACCAATTTTTTACTGAAAGTGTGGAGAACTATTCAAAAACAAGAACTGGTTTGGTGGTGTTAGTCAGGCTAGGGCTCAGAGACGGCTGATGGGCGTCTTTTCTACTTTTATTTCTGTGAAGTCTGTGGTGTCTTACCTCAGTTTCTTCAGTTGCCAGTTTGGGTTTGTAAGACCAGAGAGCAGCTTCTCTTCTGATGTTAGCAGATCACAGCCACTCATGTCCAACTCGCACAGGTCTGAAATACATGAGTGCAAAACTGGGGCCACAACCTCAGAGGAGCTGTGTTTGAGTTTACACCTGGCAAGTCTACAGAGAGAGAGGATAACATATAAGCAACATGTCCTCCACACTCCTTATTCACAAACATTGGATGACAAATAAAGGTGTTTATTATGTACATCAGAAAAAACACAGACCTCACTTTACAGTCTTGATTCAGTGGTTGATGGATCAGTTCCCCTCCACAGTCCTGAAGCTCACTGTCACACATGTCCAGCTCTGTTAGGTGGGGGTTTGCCCCCTGGTGAGCCAAGGCCAAAAATGCTCCTCTAAGTTTACAGCCAACAAGTCTGATAAAACATAAACATATATACATATATATGTATGTATTGATCAACAGTAAGCACTATTATTGTTGTCGTCTGTTTAAAAAAAAAAAAAAAACATTGAACCGAAGGAGTACATCAGTAAAACAACATACAATCCTGCAACAGCATGTGATGATTGGAACACAGACATGCATATGTGCACACACACACAAACGCACACACACACACACAATATGAAATCTAAACAGTCAACACTTTACTAACTTCAGTGTCTCTAGTTTGCAGTTTGGACTCTGTAGAGCAGAGAGCAGCATTTCTTCTGACTCCTGCAGGTCATTCTGACTCAGGTCCAGCTCTCTTAAGGGGGAGTTTGCAGACTGCAGAATTGAGGCCACAATCTCCCAGGACTTCTCTGTTAGCTTACAGCCAGCAAGTCTGCAAGAGAGATGAAAGAGAGAGAAAAAAGCTAATGTGTCATGTTTGAATCTGCAGGAGGAGAGAGAGAGGAAGAGACTATAACTGCCCCACATACAGTATGTGCCAGGAGGCCCCAAACACACAACACTACTAAGAGGGATAAGAGAAGAGAATAATATGATAGAATATAGAATCATATAACAGTTAATACTACCCAACCACACAGACACACACACACACACACATACACACACACACACACACGCACACACACACACACACACACGCACAGCACGTCATCAGTCAACAATATTACTGTTTGAATCTGCAGGAGGAAAGAGAGAGAAAGAGACTATGAAGCTGGGATTGGACAGGCCTCACAGCAGCTGGATCAAGACCCCCTCTACATACTGGAGGTACATACACACACACACACACACACACACACACACACACACACACACACACACACACACACACACACACACACACAGTATGTTTCAATACAATCAACTACTATGTGCTTTCCTCTTCCTCACACCTACGAGGAAAAAGTTATTTGATTATGACACTTTTACCAGCATGCTTCTCTCAGCACAGTTATACTGTTATCAAGAGGTCAACACAGTCTACTTTTTACAGTGTGTCTGCTAGTCTATGGAATTACTTCTCACTGTCTTCTCTCTCTGTCACACACACACACACAATATACACAATGGCTGATATTCAAGTTAGTGTGCGACGGCAATCCAATTGTAAGCGAGTGCTAAATTAAATGCTGATTACAGGTATGACAATTACTTGTGTGTCAGTGGGTTTTAATTGCCAGAAAAAAAGGGGTGGGAAGTCATTTCAGTCCTAAGTTTCCTGCTAAGTAAACCGACAACTTTGCTACTGGTTGCTAACCTTTCCTACAAACTATAACATGGAATTTAAAGACCCACACCCATTTTGCAGATTGGAGTGCATGTAAGTGATGAACTTTAACATAGTTATTACACTTCTTTTAAACTATAAGCAACAGATTGCATAGGTGTCTAGCAGCGTCAGTGCTGAAGATGAACATAAAAGCGTTACTAACATAGCCTAACTTCATCATTCCAAATACACATAGCCTAACATAAGGCTACCTGTAAATAGTGAACACCATTATCCAATGTTTCCCCCAAATCGAAATCGAAATGTATGTCAGGGTTAACTTCTTAAGAAGTCCAATTCTAGGATACTGTTCAGCACCATATAATTTTTCCACCTGTCGAAGTATGGAAGGCTGTGCTGTTTGTCTGGAGTTATAGGTTAATAGAAGGATGTCTGTCTTTGTAAAACTCAGAGAAACCCTTATGGAGAAAACCATAGAAAAGCATTTCAATCTTGCTTTCCCTCTAGCCTACTCAATAGATTTGGGCTGCAAGCGACAAAGATATCACAACATTAAACACCCTGTTTTTCCCAATAAATAGTGAAGTAACAAGTTATGACAGGCTAAGGAAACTGGATTCCAAAAGTTAAGACTGACACTCCTATTCCTTTTAAGAGCTTCTCCAAATATGCCTCTTTAGAGCTAATTTCAGTTATAAGATTTTTTAATGAATATTGACCCTTTCTATTGGCCCTGTTTTTTGGGGTTTTTTTGTATTTTCTCTCAGGAGTTTTAGAGCTCAGTCAGCTCAACAACTACATGTAGTTAAGAAGCAATGGACCTGGGTTTGGCCCAGTTGAGTCAGGCTGTAGAGTACTGATCAGACATATACTTTGCATTGATCAATTCAAGGCCTCTTAACAAACATAGACATGGATCTGGGTTTATCATAGTCCAGAATAGCTTATCCATGTAATAACACACGAGCCCATAAAGCTTTAGCTTTGTCACATTTCCAGAACATTATGTAATACTGTCCTCAGTAGAGTTTGAACACAAAGTACAATAAGGACTAAAGCAAACCCATTCTGTATGATCTATAGAGTGGGTCATATTATCTGTGGATTATCTTAAGGTTGACCAGATGATGTAATTAGCCCATCGGCACCATATGGGTGGTAAGTCTCATTTGTGTGTGTGCATTCAGGGTAGCTTTTTGGGATTATCAGCTTGTTTATCAACTTGTCGCTAGATGGCTCTCTGGACCTGGCTGCCTTCCAGCCACCGGTTGCCGGGGAACTGCCCGCTGATGATCCGGCGATGTCCCACCCAGCGGATAGTTCTCTGAACCCAGCTGACTTCTGATGTCCCCTCAACCTGACCCGACCCCCAGACGTTGAGTGTAATTAAATAAAGCCGATTTAACGTGTGTTCCATGTAAACCATAATTCTGAATATTTTAATTCTAAAATAAATATATATATTAATATATATAATAGTTAATATTTTAATTCCGAACTATTTTATTCTTGAATAATTAATTCAGAAATTCATCATGTAAATGTGGCCACTGATTAGTAAACCAATGGAACATGGTTATAAACTGTGGACTAAACCCATGATAAGATGGTTATGGGATGCAAGCAAGGCTTTGGCCCAGTGCCAGGAGCTGTCTATGAGTCCAGCTGATATTTCTGCTACAAGCAGTGGACATGCAGAGAGAGAGATTGAATTCAAGCAATGATTACATGCAGATGAGGACAAAATTAGTAAGATTACACTCTTTAATTAGTTTACATCCCTCATGTCTACAAGCTAAGAACAAATAGAAATGGGGGGAACCAAAGATGAGTAACGCAAGTAAACAGTTAGATTAATGTGAAAAGGGTGGAATAGAAATTATTAACATTCCAAGAGCTGCAAACAGTGAATTTTGAGGTAATGTCTTACAAAATATCTATTAATTGTTGTAGAACCTCCAAAAGAACCAGCTGGCTATGGCTAGTGGCTGGCTTTTTCCTTTAGAGGTAGTTATTCAGACCTGTGTAAGTACAGTAACATGCTACGTTAAGCTGAACATATTTGAGTGCTCTTTTATTTATCTCACTTGGCTGTACATTTTGCCCAGTTTATGTCTGAAGTACCTGCTACTTGAGCTAGTCAAAGAGTATACCAGCTTAGTTTATAGTGTAGTGACTGGTGTTGCTAGCTAGCCAGGAAACGTTGTGTCGGCGAATGACATTGGGCTATTTTTTTGGGCTACATTGGGTCGCCAGCTCTTTTGAAAAAACAAATGCATGTGTGTGTAGGTGCAGTGGTGGAAAGGAGAGGGGAGGTTTATGACAGTACTGGGATCAGTATTGTCAAACTCTTTCTCTACGGAGCTCTCCCTTCAGCTTTAGGATGCATAATGCAACAGCAATACAAAAAGAAAATCAGTGTTGCTGAGCACTGTGGAAACACCCCATACACCAGCTTGACCCACATCCACAACACACACACACACACACAGTATGCAATCTCTCAACAGTCAGCTTTTTACTAACCTCAGTGTCTCCAGTTTGCAGTTTGGACTCTGTAGAGCAGTGTACAGCTTTTCTCCCGACCACTGTAAGTCATTCTGACTCAGGTCCAGCTCTCTTAAGGGGAGTTTGCAGACTGCAGAGCTGAGGCCATAGTCTTCCAGGACTTCAATGTTAGTTTACAGCCAACAAGTCTGCAAGAGCATTAAAACATGAGACAATGTCTGATGTCTTATTGCATTTCAAAGTCATTTTCTGTGAGATTCATATGGGTGGTGATACAAAACCTCTTCATTTTCTCATGAACTCAAGGCACTTTTCTTCAGAGCATATGAAATTGCATGCCATTATACAAGCCTAAAACGGTTGAAATTGATCTTCTTTTGTTCGTCTGTACTTGTATTATCTGTGGTCCGAATATCTAGGCGGCTTATTTGTCTCTCCTCGTCACATACCGTATATGTCCCTTATTTATAGCAGATTTGCACCCCACCAACTGCCATGGAGGGTTGTACAGAAAACCCAGACATCATTTCTGAATCCACATTTTTAAAACAGTTAACGCAAAGGCCTAAACAGGAGCACTCTGCCCCAAATCACACATTTTGTTTACAAAACGCTGACAAAACATTTAAAACATGCAGCAGAAGCAAATTTTACCTTCAAACAACACAATCAGTGGTCAGATCAGTGAATACTCTGTCAATCATAACACAAAGGAGGATAAAATGCAAAACTTTGCTTTCAAATTAAGCACATTCTGCCTTAGGTTTTTCTATGTCTGTGCCATATACCTGATTAGTGAATGTATGAGAAACAAAATGTTACAACATAAATTTTATTCTTTCCTCCTACACTTACAGTTAAGTAACTGTCATTGACACACAATACCCATATTACTGTACAATACAGTGCACTTATATACTGAAGTAACTTTCCAATGTTCATTGACCTTCCTTTTTCATCAAAACATGGATACTTTCACAATTACTCTATATTAAGTTAGCCTCTTTGACCCACCCTTGCAAACAGCAAACAGCAAAGGTGGTGTCTTATATGCATGAAGAATGATGTGGATTGAAGAACTATGGGGAGGAGATTTACAGTGACATTAGTAATTCATATGTCTGCAGACAGTATCTTTTTGGTTGAGAATAGATTTTTTTCCAGTTGTTCAAGCTAGTAATTCAATGGAGTTTGGGAACTGTCTAAGAAAGCGGTGTTAAATGTTTTGAAAAACTTTGCAAAAAATGTGTGAAACCAATGAAAATGGGTTAACACAACTGGATGTGCTGGGTTCAGCTGTGCTAAGAAAGTGAGGATGATGATCAGTTGGATCCCAGTTTCATGAAGCACTTCTGAGCAATCAAGGAAGACTGTAATAGGTAACCCAGCTTAAGACAAGATAAGTTTGTGGGTGTGGAGCAGTTGTTATGTTGTTAACTAAATTCCAAAACCACAGATTAAAAGTGTGTGTGGATTTGGAGAAAGGCATCAGCTAAATGATATTCAACTTCATTTTACTTTATGTTGACCAAGATGAAAAGAATACTTCTCAGAAGTCTTGCAAATCAAAACTGAAAACATTTAATTTACAGCATTTTAGACATACACACAGTACAGTGTAAAGGGATAATTATTCTATGATGATGTTTTTGTATCTAAACCAACTCATATTCATCAAGTCTGCTAGGTTAAGTGCCTTGCTCGGGGCCACAATGGTTGGAGCCAAGTATCGAACCACAACTTATTGGACCACAAGCATGCTATACCAGTGCTGCCACCACTCACTCTTTGAAGGTTTATTCTTTTATTTCAATTGAACAATTCTGACTTGAAATATATTGAAAAGCATTTTATTATTTAAAGTACATGTTATTACTAAATATTTATTTTTATCATACGGCTCTCCTGAGTGCTCCAGGAGGTTCTATTCACTTTGAATGGGCCTTCCCAACGTTCGGAGATCAGTTATTTCTGTATAATCACTGCTGCAAAAGTATAATGACCACTGTCAATGGCAACAGTTTTTTGCTTCAGATTTACATCTGCATATCATTCCGCAAATGGAGATCATTCACTTATCACAATGGAACTTTGCTGAAAGTGAAAGGAAATCAGCGTCATTCTAAAGAATCTTTAAAATGCAAGTTGTGTTGCAAACTATTTGTTTATGCATGGAAGCTATGAAACGGTAACAAGTTAAATGTAAAAGAATTTTGTGTGAAGTTGTCTGTCGTCGTTTTGGCCGTATAATAAGCCGGTATAATGTATTGTATGCCAGTCATTATAGGAAAATGTTTTCCCTCAAAACGAATCAAGATCCCTCCACCTTTGGCATCGGGGTCCTGTTCATCCTGTCGGGAAATATTTTCCTATAATGACCACATTATCCCTTTTATAATACACTTACAACCAATTAATATTCTGATTGATGCCATGCAGAGATACTGGCTTGTAAAAATGCCATCCAATTTTATTTTTACAAACAATTACTCCTGTTAGCTTACTGGATTCAACTTGTGTCTGCATCCTCCATTTAAATGAACACTGAAATATCAAAAGAGGAAGTGCCAAGGTATCCATAAATGTATGAGGGACTGAGAGTTGATGCAAGATGTGGCAGGCACATGAAAACACCACCAAAATGAAAAAGTTCTGTTTTCCTGGGCCCCCTGTTCATCGAGCGATGGACCCCAGTTAACACTGGCATGCCACAGAAGTCTACTGGCACTTCTTTTATGTGGCCAAATATCAGGAATGTAGAATGAAGGCCCACTGAGATATCTGCATGTGAAATCTAAAATGTTTATTTTCTTCAGAATTACACTGCCCATTCCTGAAACTTTAAAAGCTCCTAAATGTTTCAAAGGCGGCTTTTAAAACTAAAAATGTGATTTTCCTCTATGTTAATTTATGTCAGAAAAAAATAGTAGTAGTAGTTTGTATCACTCACCTATGAAAACTGTCAAATGTTAAAATGATCCCCAGGTAGACATTTTAGCCTTACAATATTGATGTTGGCATCAGCTAAAGACGATTTAAAACACTGAAAATGATTTTTTTTTAATCCAGAAGTCATTGAGATGTAAATGCAAAGTTTACGAGATCTACAAACTAAGTGATTTTCTAAAAAACAGGCTGACACCAATGTCAATCTTATAAGGCCAACTTGCCTTACCAGTTGGGATCCTTTTAAAGCAACAGTTAGTCCACTGGACAGCGTAGCATGGAACACTGTGCAAGATAAAACTTTTCAATAAGGTAGGTATCAAACTGCGCGTGGCTCCATCCGCAGTTGTGTGCCATCCATTGCTGAATGGTAATATATTTTTACATAACATTAAAAGTAGTAAATATTTCAACAAAATGGAAAAGGCAGAGAAAGCTAATGACCCATTCAGTGAAATTTAAGCAAATCTTGGTTGCCAATCACCTCAGTGTCTCCAGTTTGCAGTTTGGACTCTGTAGAGCAGAGAGCAGCTTTTCTCCTGACTGCTGCAGGTCATCTGACTCAGTCCAGCTCTCTTAAGGGGAGTTTGCAGACTGCAGAGCTGAGGCCACAATCTCCCAGGACTTCTCTGATAGATTACAGTCAGCAAGCCTGCAAGAGAGATAAAACAGTATAAAAGCTAAAGTGTTATGTTTGAATCTGCAAGAATTCAAGAAGAAAAGACTACTCTATAACTGACTATAGGTATAACCACAGACACAACACTACTAACACTGATCAATGTGATCACACTAGCGCTGCATGAACATAAATTTGATTTATTTACACAACTCAGACAAGTCAAGTCAATTTATTTATATAGCACATTTAAACACAACACAGTTGACCCAAGTGCTTTACAGATGGTAAAAAATAAAAACAACAACAAGTCATAACTCACAATAGACAAATAAGATGACAAAAATAAAATAATCAAATAATAGCTTATAGTAGCATCCTAACAATAGCGCCTGCAGCGCCAGGAGCTGTCTATGAGTCCAGCTGATATTTCTGCTACAAGCAGTGGACATGCAGAGAGAGAGATTGAATTCAAGCAATGATTACATGCAGATGAGGACAAAATTAGTAAGATTACACTCTTTAATTAGTTTACATCCCTCATGTCTACAAGCTAAGAACAAATAGAAATGGGGGGAACCAAAGACGAGTAACGCAAGTAAACAGTTAGATTAATGTGAAAAGGGTGGAATAGAAATTATTAACATTCCAAGAGCTGCAAACAGTGAATTTTGAGGTACTGTCTTACAAAATATCTATTAATTGTTGTAGAACCTCCAAAAGAACCAGCTGGCTATGGCTAGTGGCTGGCTTTTTCCTTTAGAGGTAGTTATTCAGACCTGTGTAAGTACAGTAACATGCTACGTTAAGCTGAACATATTTGAGTGCTCTTTTATTTATCTCACTTGGCTGTACATTTTGCCCAGTTTATGTCTGAAGTACCTGCTACCTGAGCTAGTCAAAGAGTATACCAGCCTAGTTTATAGTGTAGTGACTGGTGTTGCTAGCTAGCCAGGAAATGTTGTGTTGGCGAATGACATTGGGCTATTTTTTTGGGCTAGGAGGAAAGAGAGAGGAAGACTTATAACTGCCCCACATACAGTATGTGCCAGGAGGCCCCAAACGCACAACACTACTAAGAGGGATAAGAGAAGAGAATAATATGATAGAATATAGAATAATATAGAACAACATAAAAGTTAATACTACCCAACCACACAGACACACACACACAGCATGCATCTGCCATCACAGTCAACATTATTACTGTTTGAATCTGCAGGAGGAAAGAGAGAGGAATAGACAGTGAAGCTAGGACTGGACGGGCCTTGCATCAGCTGGATCAAGTCCCCCTTTTAAACTGGAGGTACGTACACACACACACACACACACAACTGCCCCACAAGCAGTACGTGGCAGGTCAAAAACACACAACACTAGTGAGGGGGAGACGTGAAGAGAACAATATATGAGCTCCAGAAACCAAGCACAGTTTATAACCCAGCACAGTTTATAATATAAATTTCGGACGAAATGCATTTCGTCAATCACGGACGTTCCGGACTTCATTCCCTGCATTTGACTGTGCCATTTTTCCAAATTATCTTTCCTGACTTGTTTGCACAATTTTCGTGACCGAAGGTGGCAGTGTTGTTCAAGGTTTTCGGTAGGCCTATCCCATCCCCGTCTAAAGCAAAGACGAGCTATGTTTGTAATTATTGCCATTGTAACAGGACGCGGTTACCTGTCTGATTGGGA
>PYXC01001994.1:0-25000 GCA_015244755.2 Tenualosa ilisha
GGGACATCAGCATTACTGAACAACACTGGTGATCTTAAGGAGGGAAGTTCAGTGACTCTGACCTGCAGCAGTGATGCCAACCCACCAGTGGAGAACTACACCTGGTATAGAAGGACTGGAGATGAAACTGCTGCAGTAGACTCAGGAGAGACCATCACCTTCACTCTGACCTCCACCACTGCTGGACTTTACCACTGTGAGGCTAAGAATAGAATTGGACGTACATCTGCAACAGTCAAGGTCTTTTTGACAGGTAAACATTGTAACTTCACCTTCATTGTATGGATTTATGTTGAATTGTTGCAGTCTATAGATTAAACTCTGTGCTCACAAGTCTCATGCATCTTTCTAATATGTAAATCAGGCTCAGGTGTGGTTGTGATTGCTGGAGGAGCCGGTGCTTTTCTCATAGTCCTCATAATGGTGCTGGCTGTCGTTATGTTTCAGTGAGTGACAAAGAAGTATTTTATATCATACCCTACAAAGTGTCTCTGTTCTTTAAGTCTGCTATAACAAAAAACAAAATGATTAACCAAAAAAAAATTCTTTTTTTTTGCTTGTTTGCTTGTTTGTTTGTTTTTTTTAACAGGAGAAGGAAGACAGCAACCGCCTCAACCAGTAACTCAGTCAGTAAGACACAGGTGTGTGGTCAGATGAACAATGTGTTGACAAAGTCATTCACACAATTTCAGCCTATGTCTTTGATGATTATCATACCATAGAGGAAGTGTACAGTGGAGTATGTCACATTTCTGTTTCCCTAGCTTACCCTTATTGTTCATTTTTTTACACTTCCAAATGTGACATATTATCCTGACTGTACTGATATGGTTCATACGAATCTCATTGTCTCACAGGGTTCTCCTGACAGTGATTATGCCAGCTTTAGCCCTGTGACCTCTGACCCTGCCCAGAACCTGGACTCAGATAACCCTGATGATGTCCAGTATGCCAGTGTTCAGTTCAAGAGCTCCAGAGGGCACTCTACTGCTCAGAAGCCCAAATCCCAACAGCAACAGGAGGAGAAGTGGAGTACGCAGCAGTCAACTTCTCCAGGCACACTGCTGCCATCAAGTGAGTAGACTGGGACATTGCAAAAAAAATGTACACTAGTGCTTTGATTCACATTATTTCCTAAAGTCAAGCGAAATCAAGCCAGCTTTATTGTCAATTTCTCCACATATACTAGACATACCATGGAATTGAAAGTCTGGAGAGATGCACAACTGATAAGACATTTCCTAGCACTAAAAAAAAAAGTGCATAGCAGATAAGGACACTATTTAAAACCCTATACTGCAGATTAAAGCCATTTCCTAACAAGCAGCATCACAAGACAAAAAGATCACAAGAAAAAACACAAAAGAATGTCACAAGCAGCAAAAATTCTGTATGATGTGTTGTGATAGTGTAAACATGCAGAATGAAGTGCAAAAATGTAATTGTGCAAAAGATGTGTTTTAATGGTGGAAGAATATAAACAGCAGCAACTTCAGAGCCCAGAGTTTTGGGGGGGGAGAGAGGAGGGGGTGGGAGAGAGGGAAGAGAGGGGAAAGAGTTCAGTTTCTTGACGGCCTGGTGGATAAAGATGTTTTCTAGTGTGGTGGAGCAGGCATGGATCACCCAAAATCTCCTCCCAGAGGGCAGGAGGCCGAAGAGGTTGTGTGTGGGGTGGCTGGTGAGACGCTCTCACTGGCACCCTTATAGAAAGTGCCCATGATGGCTCTTGCTCGCTTGAGTTTGAGGAGGAACTAGAGACACTGCTGTGCTTTCTTCTGATGCAGTGTTGGTGGTCCAGGAGAGGTCGTCACTGATGTGCATCCCCAAGAATTTGGTGCTGCTCTCTTTCTCCACAGCAGCACCATTGACAGACAGTGGTGGGTTTTGGGTGTGACCTCTCCGGAAGTCAACGAAAATCTCCTTGGTCTTGCTGACATTCAGCAGGAGGCTGCTGTGTCTGCACCATGTGGTCAGAAGGTCGACCTCCTTCTTGTAGTGGGTCGTCGTTCTTGGGGGAAAGCACACTGTTAACCCTGCTAGATTGGTTGTAATTACACTACAGACAAACAATGGAGCATTTTTGGTATTAGATATTTAGTCTGTGTGATCATTGCCTCAGTGTATTTAACACCCTTATTTAACACCATCATTGTTGCCCACAGCACCAGTGCAGATGCAGATGTCTACAGCGCCATCAACAAACCAAGACAGAAGAAGAACTGAGATCAGCATGCAACACACTAGTGTGAGTGTAACATCTTCAGTAGGGAAATTCAACATTCTCTCATGAAACTGTCAAGAGTTCATCCATACATGTATTCATAATATTTTTTCTTTCCCTTAATTCATACCATGTATCAGTGTGCAAAATACTCATCAATACTCTGGGTGGTGCTTACCTCCCGACTGTTGCGCAATACCGATACTCAACATGCAGTAGGCTTCTAACCTTACAATATTTAATGAATGCAAACCAATCAGTCTGTAGCCTACATGACGACACACACACACACACACACACACTATTACAGTTTCAGATAATCTGATATCCTACAGATTCGTAAAGCCACTGACATAGGGGTTGCACTGGCTAAATTAGTATGGATGCACGTTGTTTTTATAACAAAGAGAGGCAAAGTTGTGCATCACACTGCAGACCTGAGAACAGTACCAATTGGTGCACTTAAAAGAGCAATTGACTGTATAAGTGTCAGGTATAGCCTATCGGCACGCAATCAGTGCACTTGCAAATGCCTGCAGTGTGATGACGGATTGTGTGACATTTAATAATCTACAGCAAATATGATCAGACAGATTAAAATTTTGCTTTGAGGCTTTTAGGCGGTCTAATGGGTTAATCAGGGGTGTCACACACCACCATGTATCCATTAATTCAGTGTGATTGACTGGAGTTTCTCCTGTGTAAGCTTGAGTGTTATAGATAGAGTGTTTTTTTTCTTTAAAACAAACAAACAAACAAATAAATACTGTATATAGTGTGGTAGTATGTCTTGTGTAATAATTGTGTTTTTTTGTATGAGTAAAGTGGAAATCAAGTGTAAATAAATAACTGTTTAAATTATTATTAAAATGACAGTTACCTTGGCTCAATTGGGAAAGTTGGTAAGAGAAAAACATAAGAATGAGAATCTCTTGTGTAACCAGAATATTCGGCTATTTAATGTTTGACTGAATTATATTCATTGTTCAATTGTACATGTTTTATTTGTTGCAGAATTTAGAGTTTTAAACATAATTCATTATGCAAATACAATATTTTATATTGTGTACTGTGTCATCTAATACAGATTATTTGGTTATTTTTAAATAGAATATATCAAATATTAATCACTATTTTCATAATGATAAAAATATTTTAAAATCTTTTTTTTTTTTTTTAATTTATTGTTTCTCCTTTGCTCTTGACTTTTTTCTGTCATTAACCAATGCATGTATCCAAGTGACATCTTCTGCCACACACCTGTACAGACACCTGTGCTAATTCTATTCCTAGCAATCCATCATCCAAACCACCATGACCACACTCTTGGTCTTCTAACACATATCTGCTGCCATTGTTCTTGGATTAGGTCCAATGTGGTACTGATGCTGTTCTGAAACTGATTCATGGAATTCCACAAGTTTGCCACCTGCATGTTGTTTCAATCTTACAGACAGGCTCCCACTGCTGGGCAACTTGTCAGTGTACAACTTCTAATATCCTGCAGAGGGAGCTAGTGATTTACACTAACCGTCTTACAGTCCCAGTTTCTGTGGAGGGCCAATAATCAGAGCTCCCCCTGGTGTCCAAAATCTCTCAGAGAAATCAGAGGCACTTGCAGAGTGAACAAAAATGACTGGGCTGCTCACAGTTCTCAGGAAGGCTTCTATCAGCATAAAATTAAGATTTAGTGGTATGATTCTCTGATGCTCAGGAAAGGTGATTGAATGTCTTCTGTCAAAGCTCCTTTAGCACATAAATGTATCCGTGGGGGATAAATCATGCCAAAATCATGTCCAATGAAGCTGGTACTTGACAGTAACTCCTACCCTCCCTTAAGTGTAAATGAAGTCGGGCTCTCTCATAGTAAAAGCACAATGTTCTTCTTATATGTCCCTATAAATTCATCTTTATGTTTTCCTTGGACCCCGTGGTGATGTTTTCCAGTGAGGTCAAGGTGAAGTTGCTTGTGGAAGGACAGACAGACAGGCCTAACGCAAAAGGGAACCTGCAGAGGGAGTGAAGTCTCTGACTCTTTCTGCTTGTCAATCGATGGATCTGAGCTCCCCTGGTGGCCAACGTTTAAAGTGCACACACATATCATTCAGCTTCACACTTGTTTGTCACTAAACTAATCAACTAATGGTAACATGCGCTAACATGAATCTGTTATGTGTAGTACAAACATAATGTGTCTGTACCTTGGACACATGCAGATAAGCATCATGGAGGAAGTCTCAGAGTCAGAGGGAAGCAAAAATGTCATGTGGTCTGTGCCAGTTAGACGCCTCTTTAAGTGTGAAAATGTCATGTGATCTGTGGCAGTCAGTGTGCAGTGCAAGTTTACACTTCACAAAAACTAGTTCAAATTTCAGTTCATACAGAAAAAGAAAATGATTGAAGACATGATGAAAATAATAGACATTCATATTCCACTATTGGAACTGACAGCTCAGTGAGTGAGTATTTCTGTGCTTATCTTTTCAAATATGTAAGCCCTCCTTATTATCAGCTGCCTATCACTACAATCTCCAACTTTTGTGGATATTATCTGTATGTTTGATTCATCACAGATTCTACTAGGCAGTAATCCTATATCACCAAATTTTATCTGGATTCAGAATCTGAGTGATTCAGAATCTGAACTAGTTCAAGTTCAAAAGTTCTTTAGTTATTAATGTGTTAAGTTCACACATTCACTTGTTTAGTCCATGGGCAACATTACCAATGAAAGAACAAGAGAGAAAAGGAGGAGGAGAAAATAGAACAATAGTGATGAGGTCTCTTCCTGTTCTCAAAGTCAACCACAAGCCGCTTGTATATTTAGATCAGTCTGTGTTTCTGCTTGGACTGGACACACATCAGAGAACACTTCTCACACGGTAAGAATATTTTATTTTTTAGTGATTCCTGTGAGTTTCAAACACTTTTTCATCAGATGCACATGCATCTGTTCACCATTTTACTGATTCTCATCGGACATATAGTTGCTAAGTCGCAAGACTGAACCCCACCATTTGTGTTTTCAGTTCAACCACATTTGAGTGCACCAGCAAGGATGAGAGCAGCTCTTTCTATTACTGTGGCTCTGCTAACTGCCCTCACCATAAGTCAAGGTAAAAAAAAGACTTACTGATTGTAGAGATCACATATGAATGAGACACCCTAATATAAAGTTGATAAGGTTTGTGGAATGCAATTGGTTGCACTGCATACTACATGAGACCAGGCCTATTAAGACCAGGCCTGACAATAATAATTATTTGCACCTTCAATCTATTAAGGCATAACAATTATTAAAATAACGTGTCTGCTTTGCAGAAACTAGTCTGATCATGGTGAACTTCACATACGGATATTTGCTGACCGTGAGGTGGCAGCAGTTTGGTAACTAACTGTAAAGAGCTTTGCCGTCTAGATGTAAAACCAGTAACAAGTGAAATTTCAGTGTGAAAGTAGGCTAGTTGTGTAGTTTAAGACAGGATGTTGTCGATGAGCGTTAGCCAAGTAGGCTAGCTATAACGTGTCAGTTTTTAGGAAGGTAATGGCATGTTTAATGTAGATATATATCAATATCAATTACACATGATTACATGGCCAATACACTACAACGTTAAATAGAACGCACACAGCCTCAGAGGAAACCACAAGTGAATCTCACTGACTTCATAGAGCCAGTTAGACTTGACTGCACTTGTGCACGGACACTGCACACAAACACTGACTTTTACTACTTTTCTTTTGATCTCTGTCAAGGGGGAATATTACAGGTCCAAAGCTAGTTTGGACAAATATGGTCAAACACAGAATGCTCTTTCTATTAACAGTCTAACACTAATGGCTTGGGCAGATATGTCAGATGTACATTTGTGTCTAAACATAGGCTGTGTACTGTTACGCACAAAGTTAGACACAATGATAAGAACTGTTAAATTCCAGATCAGACTAGGGCTTACTTGAATCTGATAAAGATCGTGAGAGAATGCACATTTTAATTTGTGTAAATAAATAAATGAATAAATAAATAGATCAGAAATATTTGATTCTTTCATGTCTTCAGTCTTCAGGACAGAGTGATGTTGCTTCCTCTTTTTTTCATTTCTAAAAAAAATGTATTTCAGCAGCTCAGCAGCAAACCACACAGAGTCTCTTAGATGCAACGTATAATAAAGTCACACACACACACATGCACGCACGCACACATGCATGCACGCACACACAAATGCATGCACGCACACACACACAAACACTCGCGCGTGCACACATGAACACACATGCACACACATGCACACACACACATGCACACGTATGCAGAATATAAAAACATAGCAGTACTTTCCCACATGTAAATAGGCAATAGGGATAGGCATGACCTATAGTATGCTGTATGTGAATGTACATATGTATGTGTACAGACATTAGTTTACCTCTATAGGTAAATCCCATGCTCAGGAAGTGCTGTTTAACAGAATGTTGAGGATATGAATTAATGACACAAAATAACTGGTGAACACATGCTGGAATTGAGTAGAACTGTGTAGTATTTGTATTGCTAATTGACCTATTTACTGACATTTACATTCAAGCAAGGTGATCATGGCCCATGGATAAAACTGGCCTTTTACTATTGTAATGTTATATGTTCTTATTTTCAGAAGGTTCTGGTCAAAAATGGGAGGTGACTATGACTCATGACAGTATCTGTGCTGTGACTGGATCATCAGTGGTCATGCCCTGCTCTTTCACTCATCCATCTGGACTCACAGTGATTAAAAAATTCTGGCTAATTAACCCTAGAAAGAATGGTGAAATGACTGACATATTTCCAACTGAACAGTATAAGGGGCGAGTGAAGTACAGTACAGGGACCAAAAACTGCACACTGACTCTGAGAGATGTGAGAGTCACAGATACAGCTCAGTATCATGCCAGAATTGAAACAAACAGTACAGTGGAGAAGTGGCAATCAAAAAGTAAAGTAAATCTCACAATTGAAGGTAAAATAACAAAAAGAACAATAAATAAATAAATAAAAGTGGGCATCAATCATTTTTGACACTAATGTTCACAAATGTTTATGTAAAAATAATCCCTGAGTCATAACTTATAATTACAGAATTATTTTAAGATTTTGCAGAGCTTTTTGTCCAGACATCCCAACCAGCGATTGAGGGGAAAGAAGTGAAGCTGAGCTGCAAGAGCCGTTGCTTTCTGAGACAAGACTCCAAGATACTGTGGAGAAAGAATGGGAAGATTTTACATGATACTCAAGCAAACAGCAATGAGATGATACTCCGCAACATTAGGATTGAGGATGAGGGCAACTATTCCTGTGCATTAGAAGGCCAAAGGGATCATCCATCTCCACCAGTGAAGCTCATTGTCATGTGTGAGTACAAGAATGAATGTTAATATAACTGGCACTTGAACAAGTAATGATGTAACACACAATACAAATGCAAACAATAATACACATTAGAAATGCATTGACATGCAATGATAACTATTTAATCAAAATACTATGTTTACTTTAATATTAATGGATGAGGTCTTGTGATATATTTGTCCTCCAGACTCTCCAAAGAACACCTCAGTTTCTATCAGTCCTGCTGGTGAGATACTTATGGGAGCTTCAGTGACTCTGACCTGCAGCAGTGATGCCAACCCACCAGTGGAGAAATACACCTGGTTTAAGAAGCATGAAACAGTGATGAAGGGAACAGAGAAGATGTTTAAAATCACCACCATCACTCCTGCAGATAGCGGTCACTATTATTGTGAGGTGAAAAACCAAATTGGTGATGATACATCTCCAACTGTCTATTTAAATGTCCAATGTGAGTCGAAAAAACAAACAACAGAATAATTTCAAAATTTCAAAAAATTTCAAACACATATGCCCCATGACTTTACTCTTATTGCCCTTTAAAAATTAGTCTTATACTCTTGTGTTTATTTACATCTTTCATTTTGATTTGTTTGTTTGTTCACCAGATGCCCCCAAGCACACCTCAGCATCAGTCAGTCTCTCTGGTGAGATAGTTGAGGGAGATTTAGTGACTCTGACCTGCAGCAGTGATGCAAACCCACCAGTTCAGAGCTACACCTGGTATAAGAGGAGTGAATCAGGGATGATAAAGATAGCAACACAACAGGATTACACCATCAGTAATGTTAGGTCTGAACACACTGGATATTACTACTGTCAGGCTAAGAACAAACATGGGAATATTGATTCTGCTGATGTTCATCTTAATGTTCTATGTAAGTCATGTGTGAGTCATGTGTATGTGGCCTTAACAGTAATTACAAAGGTTTTTATTAGATTTGACATTGAATTAGCTGAAAAGTTGTTGTCAGCATTTAAAATATTGTTTTGTGTGTTTACAGACTCACCTAAAAGTATATCATCATTCCTGAACTACACTGGGGATCTTAAGGAGGGAAGTTCAGTGACTCTGACCTGCAGCAGTGATGCCAACCCACCAGTGGAGAACTACACCTGGTACAGGAAGACTGGAGATGAAACTACTGCGGTAGACTCAGGAGAGACCATCACCTTCACTCTGACCTCCACCACTGCTGGACTTTACCACTGTGAGGCTAAGAATAGAATTGGGAAGAAATCTACATCAGTCATGGTTTCTTTAGCGGGTAAACACTGTGTTCATTTTAATAGCTGTGGATTTATGTTAAATTGTTGGTGTCCATAAAGTAGAGTAAGTAGCAATGGCACTAATATCTTTCTAATCTCTAAATCCAATTTAGAGGATCAAAGTTTGGCTGTGATTGCTGGAGGAACTGGTGCTTCCCTCTTAGTTCTCATAGTGGTGCTGGCTGCTGTGATGTTTCAGTGAGTGACAAACCAGTGTTTCATACAAATACTCTACCAAGTGTTTCTCTGTAGTTCAAGCCTGAAATAGTTCTGTTTCATTTTTAAAGGAGAAGGAAGAGAGCATTCAACTCAACCAGAGACTCTGTCAGGAGGACACAGGTATGTGATCAGATGATCAGCATGTTAGCATGATCTTTCATAGCATCAGCACTCGAGTTAGGAACCCAATGATGAAAACTGTAATGGCTTTTTTTTTTAGTGGGCTAAAATGTTTACTTCAGAGAGTAATATACTAAAATAATAAAACAAAAATATAACATGCATATTGACAGCAAATACCTTCCTATTGAGATATCTTTGCCTAATCTTTAGGATGACATGGACCATGTCAATGTTTCCAAGAGAGGAAGCCCTGACAGTACTGGAATAAATTCGATCTACCAGAGCCTGAACCCCAACACCATCCAACCTGATGCAGTTTACCAGAGCCTGAACCCCAGAACCGCCCAACCCGATGCAGTTTACCAGAGCCTGAACCCCAACACCATCCAACCTGATGCAGTTTACCAGAGCCTGAACCCCAGAACCACCCAACCCGATGCAGTTTACCAGAGCCTGAACCCCAACACCATCCAACCTGATGCAGTTTACCAGAGCCTGAACTCCAACACCACTAAACCTGATCCAGTTTACCAGAGCCCCAACACTACCTAATCTGATGCAGGTTACTAGAGCCTGAACCCCAACACCACTCCACCTCAAACCTAGAATAAATGAGAGTAAATGAATATGTCTACTGATTACTAAAATATTTGCTTGGTGTGACTAGTTGGTGAAATGTACAGTCATTTAGAAATCAATTATTTATTGAACCAACGCTTAAGATTAATGAAACAGTTTTTTTTTGGGGGGGTTTTCGTTTTTTTTTTTAGTGATTTTTTGGTTGTCTGTCTCCGGGGCACCAAAACTCATTGGGCATGTAGAATTCTAACGTGTAGTAGCTTTTGGTTTTGGGGGTCTTGAGAATCATAGCAGCTGGACCTATTGATATACTGTCACATGCAGTATATGCAACTGCTGTTACCCAATACATCAAAGTATTTTTAGTGGCTCCAGATCTGTCTAAGGTAAAACACAATCAACAAAGAATAAAAAAAAAAATCTTCTGTCAATCAATCAATCTATCTATCTATCTATCTATCTATCTATCTATCTATCTATCTATCTATCTATCTATCTATCTATCTATCTATCTATTTATCTATGAAGCATGTTTGTTGGCTTGGATTACAGAATTGAAATGTTAGAGCACTTTGAATCCAAAAGAAGGCGCTACTTACAGTATGCTGCAGGTCAGGGGATAATGTTGGGTACTCCAGTTTTGCTGCATAGACCTACAGTAGGCCTACAGTAGGCCTATACTCTAGCTCGATTGCCGGCTTTATATAGGCTTCATCGTCCTGACTATGTAATTACTTCAGTCATAGTCTGCTGTTTTTTGTTTTTTTTTTCAGGAATATTGCCATGGAGTTTACAAAAAAAATGTAGACATTTTGTCTTTGGCTATTTTACAACAATGTCATAGTATTTTAGTGTACAATGCTCCTCAACTACTAAAGAAGTGGTGAGTTGCCTATGAGAAAAGAGTTCACGCCTCTGTCTGTGGTGTGAGAGAGTGAGAAGATGTGTGTGTCTTTTCCACAGCTCAGTTAGATTATGTTCAGTGCAGTGGTGTGAGAAAGAACAGAAATATGCAACAGAGCACTATAACTGCCCGTGTATTTTTGTTTGTTTGTTTGCATGTTTGCATGTCTACGAATGGTAATCTGTCGGAATTAAAATACTAGTGAAAATAAAGGTTTGGAAAGCAGTAAAGCAAGAAAAACATTTTTTTGTTTACAAAATCATACATATAAATAGATTCAGTAGAACTTTAGATTCACTTCTACTTTTACCTCATTTGAATTTCTATTGATTTTTCCTTTATTTGTTCTTCCATACAGGTTTTGTGTTTACCTCTGCTTATTATATATAGAGACTTTGAATTCTAAGAAATGAGCTTCATGTGAGTTGATTCAATTCACACTTACATCATTGCCTGTCAGAGCCCCCGATAAGCAATAAACAGCACAAGAGCAGAGAAAGGAAGTACAGAAATAAACCCCATTAGCGTCTAATGCCAGATACTGTCAGGTCTGCATCAGATCTGGCCACAGTCACGCCCCCTCACTCTACCTCACAGACTCTCAATCCCCCCTCCCCGTTCGCATTCACTTCCTTGTGCACGATCACCTTCACCTGAGTTCTAATTGGTGTCACCTGGTCTCCACTCCATTTAAGCCTCCGCCCCGGTTTCCCTGATGTCTGGCCTCGTCATTACCGACCTGGATTTACTCCGTGTCTGTCGTGCTTTCACCGTAGCCCGCGAACTCCCGTGTCGCGCGTCCTGTGAGCCTGGACTCCCCAGTCGGTATAGTTGATCCCTGTGTCTCACCGTTACACATGTCTGTGCTTTTGAGTTTGTTACCGTGTTCTTCTGAGTGTTACTTTACCCTGTTTCCTCTGAGCGTTATAGTTTACCGTTTCCTCCGCTACAGTAGTTGACGTGACTTTCGTTGAGTTCTGTTTTGCTTGTTGAAATAAAACTACTTTGTTTTAAAATCAGTCCCTGTCTTGTCTGTGCCTGACAGAAGGCCAGACCGTACTAACTATGGAGGCTGGAGCCCCCGACCCAATTCGAGCATTAGTTGAAGAACTCCGTCAGAACCTGCTGTCGCACTTGGCGCTGCAGGTCCGCATCGTAGCGACTATCCCAGATCCCCCTACCTATTCCGGAGACCCAGAGGCATGTGGTGGGTTCCTGCTGCAATGCACTCTCGCCCTAGAGATGGACCCGCGCCGCTTCCCCACCGAACGTGGAAAGGTGGCGTACATCATCTCGCGCTTGGACGGCCGGACCCTACAGTGAGCCGAGAGTGTCTGTCAGCAGGCGGGACCCACCATTCAATCGGTAGAAGCCTTTGTCAAACATTTCCAGGAGGTTTTTCAAGCCCCGGTAGGCGATTCCTCGGTCCAAGAACAGCTGCACCACCTAAAGCAGGGCAGGAGCCGCATATCGGAGTACAGAACGGAACAAACCGGCACTCATCACCACCTTCCGCCTCGGCTTGGAACCCGCCCTGCGCTTACACCTGGCGGCTTGCGATGACAATGTTCTTCTTCTATGTCCCTATAAATTCATCTTTATGTTTTCCTTGGACCCCGTGGTGATGTTTTCCAGTGAGGTCAAGGTGAAGTCGATTGTGGAAGGACAGACAGACAGGCCTAACGCAAAAGGGAACCTGCAGAGGGAGTGAAGTCTCTGACTCTCTCTGCTTGTCAGTCCATGGATCTGAGCTCTCCCTGGTGGCCAATGTTTAAAATGCACAAACATATCATTCCGCTTCACACTTGTTTGTCACTAAACTAATCAACTAATGGTAACATGCGCTAACATGAATCTGTTATGTACAAACATAATGTTTCTGTACCTTGGACACATGCTGATCTGCATCATGGAGGAAGTCTCAGAGTAAGAGGGGAGCAAAAATGTCATGTGGTCTATGCCAGTTAGACGCCTCTTTAAGTGTGAAAATGTCATGTGATGTTTGATTCATCACAGATTCTACTAGGCAGTAATTCTATATCACCAAACTTTAATCTGGACCCAAAGAGTGATTCAGAATCTGAACTGAGAGAAGAGGAAGAGAAGAAAATAGAACATCAGTGATGAGGTCTCTTCCTGTTCTCAAAGTCAACCACAAGCCGCTTGTATATTTAGGTCAGTCTGTGTTTCTGCTTGGATTGGACATACATCAGAGAACACTTCTCACACAGTAAGAAACATTTTATTTTATTTTTCAGTGATTCCTGTAATTTTCAAACACTTTTTCATCACATGCACATGCATCTGTTCACCATTTTACTGATTCTCATCGGACACATAGTTGCTAAGTCGCAAGACTGAACCCCACCATTTGTGTTTTCAGTTCAACCAAATTTGAGTGCACCAGCAAGGATGAGAGCAGCTCTTTCTATTACTGTGGCTCTGCTAACTGCCCTCACCATAAGTCAAGGTAAAAAAAAGACTTATTGATTGTAGAGATCACATATGTATGAGACAACCTAATATAAAGTTGATAAGGTTTGTAAAATGGAATTGGTTGCACTGCATACTACATGAGACCAGGCCTATTAATTAGATTCCACTTATAGACCTCTTTTGTGTTTACAAACTTTGTGTCATAAACGTTTTACAACGTTTCTGTTGCCAGTTGCATGTTGGTTGCAGAAAGCCACCCTACCTAACCTGTACCGTAAAACTGGTGATTTTCAGAAGCGTCTTTAAAGGCTTATCAAGTAATCTTGTGCTTAATGACTTTAACACCTGATTTTGACCGTCTATCAAGTGTATGTTCAGTATTCCTTGCTGACAATAATAATTATTTGCACCTTCAATCTACTAAGGCATAACAATTATTAAAATAATGTGTCTGCTTTGCGGAAACTAGTCTGATCATGGTGAACTTCAAATACGGATATTAGCTGACTGTGAGGTGGCAACAGTTCTGTAAATAACTGAAAAGAGCTGTGCAGTCTAGATGTAAAACCAGTAACAAGTGAAATTTCAGTGTGAAAGTAGGCTAGTTGTGTAGTTTAAGACAGGATATTGTCGATGAGTGTTAGCCACGTAGGCTGGCTACAACGTGTCACTGTCAGTTTTTAGGAAGGTAATGGCACGTTTAATGTTGATATATATCAATATCAATTACACATGATTACATGGCCAATACACTACAACGTTAAATAGGACACACACAGCCTCAGAGGAAACCTCAAGTGAACCTCACTGACTTCATAGAGCCAGTTAGACTTGACTGCACTTGTGCACGGACACTGCACACAAACACTGACTTTTACTACTTTTCTTTTGATCTCTGTCAAGGGGGAATATTAGAGGTCCAAAGCTAGTTTGAACAAATATGGTCAAACACAGAATGTTCTTTCTATTATCAGTCTAACACTAATGGCTTGGGCAGATATGTCAGATGTACATTTGTGTCTAAACATAGGCTGTGTACTGTTACGCACAAAGTTAGACACAATGATAAGAACTGTTAAATTCCAGATCAGACTGGGGCTTACTTGAATCTGATAAAGATTGTGAGAGAATGCACATTTTAATTTGTGTAAATAAATAAATGAATAAATAAATAGAAAAAAATAGTTTGATTCTTTCATGTCTTCAGTCTTCAGGACAGAGTGATGTTGCTTCCTCTTTTTTTCATTTTTAAAAAAAATGTATTTCAGCAGCTCAGCAGCAAACCACACAGAGTCTCTTAGATGCAACGTATAATAAAGTCACAGACACACACATGCACGCACGCACACATGCATGCACGCACACACAAATGCATGCACGCACACACACAAACACTTGCGCGTGCACACATGCACACACATGCACACACTCACACAGACACGCAGAATATAAAAACATAGCAGTAATTTCCCACATGTAAATAGGCAATAGGAATAGGCATGAACTATAGTATACTGGATGTGAATGTACATATGTATGTGTACAGACATTATTTTACTTCTATAGGTAAATCCCATGCTCAGGAAGTGCTGTTTAACAGAATGTGAGGATATGAATTAATGACACAAAATAACTGGTGAACACATGCTGGAATTGAGTAGAACTGTGTAGTATTTGTATTGCTAATTGACCTATTTACTGACATTTACATTCAAGCAAGGTGATCATGGCCCATGGATAAAACTGGCCTTTTACTATTGTAATGTTATATGTTCTTATTTTCAGAAGGTTCTGGTCAAAAATGGGAGGTGACTATGACTCATGACAGTATCTGTGCTGTGACTGGATCATTAGTGGTCATGCCCTGCTCTTTCACTCATCCATCTGGACTCACAGTGACTAAAACATTCTGGCTAATTAACCCTAGAAAGGGTGGTGAAATGACTGACATATCTACAAGTGACCAGTATAAGGAGCGAGTGAAGTACAGTACAGGGACCAAAAACTGCACACTGACTCTGAGAGATGTGAGAGTCACAGATACAGCTGAGTATCATGCCAGAATTGAAACAAACAGTCCAGTGGAGAAGTGGCAATCAAAAAGTAAAGTAAATCTCACAATTGAAGGTAAAATAACAAAAAGAACAATAAATAAATAAATAAAAGTGTGCATCAATCATTTTTGACACTAATGTTCACAAATGTTTATGTAAAAATAATCCCTGAGTCGTAACTTATAATTACAGAATTATTTTAAGATTTTGCAGAGCTTTTTGTCCAGACATCCCAACCAGCGATTGAGGGGAAAGAAGTGAAGCTGAGCTGCAAGAGCCGTTGCTTTCTGAGACAAGACTCCAAGATACTGTGGAGAAAGAATGGGAAGATTTTACATGATACTCAAGCAAACAGCAATGAGATGATACTCCGCAACATTAGGATTGAGGATGAGGGCAACTATTCCTGTGCATTAGAAGGCCAAAGGGATCATCCATCTCCATCAGTGAAGCTCAATGTCATGTGTGAGTACAGGAGTGAATGTTAATATAACTGGCACTGGAACAAGTAATGATGTAACAACCAATACAAATACAAACAATAATACACATTAGAAATGCATTGACATGCAATGATAACTATTTAATCAAAATACTATGTTTACTTTAATATTAATGGATGAGGTCTTGTGAAATATTTGTCCTCCAGACTCTCCAAAGAACACATCAGTTTCTGTCAGTCCTGCTGGTGAGATACTTATGGGAGCTTCAGTGACTCTGACCTGCAGCAGTGATGCCAACCCACCAGTGGAGAAATACACCTGGTTTAAGAAGCATGAAACAGTGATGAAGGGTACAGAGAAGAAGTTTAAAATCACCACCATCACTCCTGCAGATAGCGGTCACTATTATTGTGTGGTGAAAAACCAAATTGGTGATGATACATCTCCAGCTGTCTATTTAAATGTCCAATGTGAGTCGAAAAAACAAACAACAGAATAATTTCAAAATTTCGAAAAATAACAAACACATATGCCCCTTGACTTTACTCTTACTGCCCTTTAAAGATCAGTCTTATACTCTTGTGTTTATTTACATCTTTCATTTTGATTTTTTTGTTTGTTCACCAGATGCCCCCAAGCACACCTCAGCATCAGTCAGTCTCTCTGGTGAGATACTTGAGGGAGATTCAGTGACTCTGGCCTGCAGCAGTGATGCAAACCCACCAGTTCAGAGCTACACCTCGTATAAGAGGAGTGAATCAGGGATGATAAAGATAGCAACACAACAGGATTACACCATCAGTAATGTTAGCTCTGAACACACTGGCTATTACTACTGTCAGGCTAAGAACAAACATGGGAATAATGATTCTGCAGATGTTCATCTTAATGTTCTATGTAAGTCATGTGTGAAAGAAAGAAACTAACTGATTACAAATTAAAAACAGTAACTACAAAGGTTTTATTTAGATTCAACATTGAATTAGCTGAAAAGTTGTTGTCAACATTTAAAGTATTTTTTTGTGTCTGTGTGTGTTAAACCAGACCCACCTAAAAGCATATCATTATTACTGAATTACACTGGGGATCTTAAGGAGGGAAGTTCAGTGACTCTGACCTGCAGCAGTGATGCCAACCCACCAGTGGAGAACTACACCTGGTACAGGAAGACTGGAGATGAAACTACTACAGTAGACTCAGAAGAGACCTAGGGTCACCTTCACTCTGACCTCCACCACTGCTGGACTTTACCACTGTGAGGCTAAGAATAGAATTGGGAAGAATTCTACATCAGTCAAGGTCTCTTTAGCAGGTAAATAGCAACAAAGTCTGTAAGTAATTCTCTGCATTCTTTTACTGATTTTCTTTGCATTTAGTAACACCCACTCGGTGCAATATGAATTGCACAAGAGCAATTTATTTCAATACCCATGAATTAAACTGGAGTATTTATGTGTGAGTCTCAGTGGCAATGCAACTTTTGTGATCAGTCCCAGGGGGACAAGGAGTGGCTGCAATTGCTGGAGGTGCTGGTGCTGTCTTCCTGATTGTCATAGTGATGCTGGCTGTTATTATGTCCAGGTGAGTGACAAACCAGTATTTGATACAAATGCTCAACAAAGCACTTGTCTGTTGCTTGAGCCTGATACAACTCTGTTAATTGTGTTGAAGGAGGAGAAAGACAGCACCCAACTCAATTGGTGACTCCTTCAGGACGACTCAGGTATGTCATAGCGGTAGCAGAAATTATTATTGTACAAGTACATGCCGTTGGTAAACAAAACATGAAGAAACTGTACTGAAATGGAACCTGTAATGTTCCTTCCACTAACTGTTTGGAATAAATAATTGTGTGTGCACACATTATCTGTCATTATCTGTTTTCCCACTTTCAAAACTATACAGTGTTGATTGCCTGTATGGATTATGATTACTCAAGGATCTATTATAGGAATCTCATTCTCTCTCGTGCCCCACAGGCTGTTGCTGATAACGACTACATCAACATCAACCCAGTGACCTTTGACCCTGACCAGAGTGCAGATGCCGGAGATCCGGATGATGTCCAGTATGCTAGTGTTCAGTTCAAGAACTCCAGAGGACAGCAGGAGCCCCCTCACTCCACTGCTCAGAGGCTCAGACTCTCTAAACCCCCCACACAGCAGAAAACGGAGGAAGTGGAGTATGCAGCGGTCCATTTCTCCAGACACACTGCTGCCACCAAGTGAGTAAAATGGGATATTGCAAATAAAATGCACACTTTTGCACAGATTCACATTATCTCCTAAAGCACACTGCTGCCCCCTTCTGGATAGACAAACAAAGGAGCTTTGTTGCTATACATTAAGATGGAGTGTACGTATGACCTTGGTTTGTCTGTGTGATCATTGTCTCAGTGTGCTTATTTCTAAAAAACATCACTGTCTAAAGCATCAGTGCCGATACTGCCACCAAGTGAACAGAATGGGGAATTACAAATTTGTAATATTTTTGTCAAACGTTTTTCCTTTCATTATTTCCACTGGTGTTTAAATGTATGTAACCTTAGATGATAATTTGACTGTAGTGGCTGGGGACGTGATGGGAAGTGGCCCAGCTACAGCAAAAGAGTGCAACAAAATGGGCCTTTTTATGTGTCATTTCTCGATTTCATGAGATTTCTTAAGATCGTTGTTGTTTACAGCACCAGTGCAGATACAGACCTCTACAGCACCATCAACAAACCAAGGAAGTAGAAGCACTGAGATCAGCACATAAATATACCAGTGTGAGCAACTAACTGATGAGCCAATTACACCTGCTGTGGAGAGATTTCAAAATTCTCTCATGAACCTGAGAAGAATTTATCCGTTCACTCATTCATTCACTATTTCGATTTCTTCTCTCTTCCCAACCATTTACATGTGTCAGTTGATTTAGTTGATGTATTTAGTTAATGCAAAAAACACACACCTCTATCAGTGTGGGATTTATGTAGAGTATTATTTATTCTACTTTATTTTATTACTATTGCAGTCTTCCCATATTGAGACAATCTGTCATTTTAATACTTTGCAATAATAAAAATAAGAATGTCCTCTTTTGACCTGAATATAGGCTATTTAATCAGAGATGGGGACTCGGACATGATGGGACTTGGACTTGAGTCGCACTTAAGACTTGAGACTCGAGCTCTTAAGACTTGGACTTGACTCGAGATTTGAGACTTATGAACATCTAGATTTATTTATTATTTACACAAATCTCAGGCTGGATGTAATTCCCTTCCATATGTGATATTTTTTTATGTATGTATCTATGTAGGTATCTATCTAGCAAATACTATATCAATATCACCATATGTGTTACGCACACACCCACACTTGAGTTGGACCTGCTCCTCAAAGACTCGAGACTTGACTTGGACCCGAGCTCAGAGACCTCAGACTTGACTTGGACTTGCAAACTTGTGAATATCATTTAATCCTCTGTGTTTTTATATGTTTCATATATTTTTTTCAATAGTTAGATTAGATCTATTGTGTGTGAATTTATATTCTCATAAAAAAACAAAAAACAAAACATGATTTGCATGATTAAAATTATTATTTAAAAATAGCTTTTGTTTGTTTGTTGAATTCATTTCTTTCTTTAACCTACTCCACTTTCTCGAGGTCAAGATCAAGATACAGTGAATTGCTAAAGGAAATGGCAGAAACAGTCGACAGAATATAGAGCCTGTGCCCCTTTCAGCTCTGGTCCAGCCGTTTCTGTGAGCTCCCTCTGGTGGCCAAACTGTAGAGAGCACAAACATCTACTAGTATCACAGGCAGAGAACCCCTGCAGTCCTCATGCCTCTGTTTATGTTCGTGTCCCTGTACTGTACGACAAAACAAACCAATTACACATGGCAAAAAGCGTTTGTAGGCATACATTTCTGCAGCTGGCAGGGGTGTGACATGAAGGAATCTTGTAAAGCTGGCGTTTTAAAGTCCAGTTCCTCCAGCGTAAGGGTTTTGATAATCAGACACATAGGTTTATGCCCTGCCAGAGGCCTCTGCGTGTGTGGTGGGCGTCATGTGACCTGAACAAACTTCTAATGAAATGTAAACTGGAGGAGGAGGAAGAGGAGGAGGAGGAGGAGGAGGGGGAAAAAACAGCTAATCAGAGATACCGGAGGTCTCTTCCTGTTCTGAAAGTCAACCACTAGCTGCTTTTTTTAGGTCAGGTTGTGTTTTTCTACTTCGACAAAAAACAACATCAAAGACATTTTCCACACGGTAAGAGCCTTCTCTGTTCTTTTTTCAATCATCCAATAAGAACAACAAACACATTTGATAGCAAATTGAGCTCAGCATTATGTCTGCTGCTATATTCACTGTTGTACAAGACTGAACACCACCATCATTTGATGTGTTCAGTCAGACGCAAAAATTAAGCTCTTCCTGTAATATGCAAAAATTAAGTTGTTTTTCTATATTCATTTACAAGTAATCTCTGTTAAAGAGCAATTTAAATGTCATTAGCAAGTGAAAACAAATCATGGCAAAACAATCCAAATGAAGATAGATAATAAACTTCATCAAAATCACATACATTTATTCCCGTAAATTCATCGCAAATGGACTTTTTTGCATCTGATCTCCTTATTTATTTATTTATTTTCTTTTTCAGTTCCTTCCTACTTGAGTAAATGGATTTATGAATGCCTGAGTGCACCTGACAGGATGAGGGCAGCCTCTGCTCTCTCACTGACTCTGCTTGGCATACTAGCATAGTAGGTTGTGTAGCGTAGGTGACAAGGTAAAACCACATAGACTGGAGGACATGAACTGTGTTTCTTTGCTGATGAAGATGTTTAGCTGTTATTACAGATATGCAGTGTATTTCAAAATGACATGGAAGATAGAGGCCGGTAATCAGTTTGCACTGCAGATTATGTGGGAAAGGGCCTGTAATCAGTTTCCACTGCAGATTATGTGGGAAAGAGCCGGTAATCAGTTTGCACTGCAGATTATGTAGGAGTGGGCCAGTAATCAGTTTGCACTGCAGATTATGTTGGAATAGGCCGGTAATCAGTTTGAAGAACAAGAAAGTAATGGATGAAAAACCTGAATGAGACAATGTGGAAATATTTGACACTTTCATGGTATAAAATGTGTATGCTCTTTCACTCCCTGGAAGAAGTGAGAGAACTTGTGGATATGTCAAGCTTCAACCACAAATTAACCTCATATCTCACTCAAGCATGAACATGTGCACGCACACACACACACACACACACACACGCACACACACTCACACGCACACACACACACGCACACACACACACAAACACACACACACGCACACACATAGATGTGCAACTTATCAGTACATACTGTAGTTGGCCCAATTTACATTGCGGTAGGAACATCAATACCTTCTCTCTATCCTTACTCTAATGCATGCATATCTTTACATACATAGAGTACAACGCAAGGCTTAAGTGCCACAAGAGCAGATACTCAATCAGTGCTTAAAATTAAAACAAAATAATTGTTAATCAATAATTAATATTGCAATCTGAATTCCTGGGAGCTCTTCTTCATACTGAGCAACTCATAGTGTGCTGTAATTGTTCTTGATGATGTTACATAATTAACAAATAAATATATTGGGTGGCACAGTTATTTCATGCCACTTCTTGTGCCATGTACTGGATTTGCATAAGGATGTTCACAGCGGCACCGCAAGAAATTTTGGGCCCTATGACAGAAAATTATTTTGGGCCTCCCAAACATTGATTATAATTTTTAAAATGTTCTCTAGGGCCCCCTATCAGTGCCAGGCCCTTGGAATCATCCTAACTTTTCCCCCCCTGACGACGCCCCTGGATGTTCATGGAGATTATTTCAAAGCCCTGTGATTTTGAGTGATTTTCCATTCATGACAACATTCCCTCCCCAGCCGGCTTCCCAAACGGTGACAAAGTTCTTCTACCCCTGCGCGAGATCCACAAGGCCCAAGAGTTCAGAAGAGGAATAATTAAATGCAGTCACTTAAATGTCCCAGGAAATCCTCCAATTATCCAAAGAACAAAGGAAAGAAAGTCTCTGCCTCACCACGTTCCTTTCTCCTACCGTGCAGGTGACAAGTCCTTTCCAAACATCGGGAAATTGTCCTGTCTGACGCATTAATCCAAAACAATGCTTCCAAAAAACGAGGGAAAAATATAATCCACAAAGGCATTCAAAAAATATAATCCACACAGGCAAAAAAAGTATTCAAGAATTCGATCTACCAGAGCCTGAACCCCAACACCATCCAACCTGATGCAGTTTACCAGAGCCTGAACCCCAGAACCGCCCAACCTGATGCAGTTTACCAGAGTCTGAACCCCAACACCACTAAACCTGATCCAGTTTACCAGAGCCCCAACACCACCCAATCTGACGCAGGTTACTAGAGCCTGAACCCCAACACCACTCAACCTCGAACCTAGAATAAATGAGAGTAAATGAATATGTCTACTGATTACTAAAATATTTTCTTGGTGTGACTAGCTGGTGAAATGTACAGTCATTTAAAAAACAATTATTTATTAAATCAATTCTTAAGAAAGAGTTTTTTTTTTTTTTTTCAGTGATTTTTTTGGTTGTTTGTCTCCGGGACACCAAAACTCGTTGGGCATGTAGAATTTTAACGTGTAGTAGCTTTTGGTCTTGGGGGGGCTTGAGAATCAGAGCACCTGGACCTGTTGATATACTGTCACATGCAGTATATGCAGCTGCTGTTACCCAATACATCAAAGTATTTTCTATGAAGCATGTTTGTTGGCTTGGATTACAGAATTGAAATGTTATTGCACTTTGTATCCAAAAGAGGGCGCTACTTATGGTGCCGGTCAGGGGATAATGTTGGGTACTCCTGCACTCCTTTTGCTGCACAGACCTACAGTAGGCCCACAGTAGGCTTTTACTCTAGCTTGATTGCCGGCTTATATAGGCTTCATCGTCCTGACTATGTATTACTTCAGTCATAGCCTGCTGTTTTTTTTTTTTTTTTTCAGGAATATTGTCATGGAGTTTACAAAAAAAAAAAATATATATATATATATATATATATATATATATAGACATTTTGTCTTGTCTATTTTACAACAATATCATAGTATTTTGTGTACAATGCTCCTCAACTACTAAAGAAGTGGTGAGTTGCATATGAGAAAAGAGTTCACACCTCTGTCTGTGGTGTGAGGGAGTGTGAAGAAGTGTGTGTCTTTTCCACAGCTCAGTTAGATTATGTTCAGTGCAGTGGTGTGAGAAAGAACAGAAATATGCAACAGAGCACTATAGCTGCCCATGTAATTTTGTTTGTTTGTTTACATGTTTGCATGTCTACGAATGGCAATCTGTTGGAATTAAAATACTAGTGAAAACAAAGGTTTGGAATGCAGTAAACAAAAACAACATTTTTTTGTTTACAAAATCATACATATAAATAGATTCAGTAGAACTTTAATTCACTTCTACTTGACCAGGCATGGGAGGTGACTTTGACCCATACCCATATCTGTGCTGTGACTGGCTCATCTGTGATCATGCCCTGTTCTTTCACTCATCATCCTGGTCTCACAGTCTCTAAAGTCCACTGGGGGATTAATGCCACAGTGGGAGTTCCACCCCCTGACCTCGTTGATACTCCAGTGTATGCAGGTCAAGTGCAGTACTCAAGAGACATGGAGAAGAGCTGCACACTGACTCTGAAGGATGTGAGACTCACAGATACAGCTTTTTATTATCCCAGGATTGAAACAAACAAGCAAAGAGAGAGCTGGCAATCAGCTAAGGTCCATCTCATAATCAAAGGTAAAGAATGCATGTATTGGAACAAGCCAAATGTGAGGAAATACTGAGCACCAAAAAAGAGAATAGAGAACACATCATCTGCATACGCTTTTTGACAATGACTTTTTAATACCTATATAATATCAGAACCATACTAATGTCACAGCACATAGACTCAGGACAAAGAGGTGAAGTTCAAAAGCAGTGCAGATGTTATTCAGTAGCCAAATTAAGGAGGATTGGATGGGCCATCCTGAAGCGAACGTCCTCCTAGGACTTTTCGTCTTTCGTGCACAGAGCCCATCCCCTTTACGCAGACGAGCTCTCATACAGCAAATCCAAAGTCACAAAATGTGAAACTCCTACTTCTATGCAGACCGGAACTATTCACATTTGCTTCCATAGTAACATATTATGTGGCTTTATCTTGGTCAGTATCTTTGATAGCAGGAAGCGAAAGTTAAAGTACCACGTCTTTAGAACTTCTCTGTAACATGCACAGTCGACTTAAAAAGACACCATTTTGACTTTTCAGCTCAGTCAGTGTAAAGCAACAACATAAAGAGAGTCCAAATGTTCAAAAGCTTTTGTATGTGTTCTAGTTAAATCTCTGCTATTACCACCATAAAACACAATGTGGAAATAGAAAGTGCAATTTGCCTAATTTTTGGCCTCCTTCAGTCAGGTTGCTCTTGTCTTACTTAAAGGATATTGACAGAGTGGTTCATGCCAACAACTGGGTGAAGAAGTATTAACTGGGATAAAAGCAGGCAGGTGTGATTCAGACTGTGGTCAAATGTATGAAGCAGGGAAGCAGCATTCAAAGCACCACCTTGTTGTACAATATCAAATATATTTGTTGTTATTCACTTCTTCACATCTTGCGTGCCTGTTTAATAGCAGCAAAAGTGCAAAGTGCAGAAATCTTGCCTGGCATCATCCCTCTCTTTCATGACATTCACATGGCACTGTTATTGCTGATCACTGAAAGTTTCTTGGCCTACATGGCTGATGAATTCATTTGAACAACCCATGCAAAGATGTTGTTCCATTCAAATAGCATGTGCCATCAGATTGCAGAGGCGTGATCTGAGAGGGGTGTTGCAATCTCTGAAATGAGCAGCATGCCTTGTAAATAGATAGAGGAATGGTGTCTGGTTTCAGCTATCTTACAAAGGCAGAGATACAGCACCAATCAGCATCCTCTGACAACAGCAATAGGTTTCAATTTTACCAGAGTTCCTCTATTTATGATCATTTGAAAAAAGGCATGTGGATGATGAAGTTCAAGTTCTAGATCCTCCCCAAAATACCACAGTTGTTGTCTGTCCTTCCACTGTGATCTTTGAGGTGGTGGTTGGAGGTGGTGGAGGAGGTGGTGGATCTTATAGGAGTGAAATAGCGCCATCTGTGGTGGGATCAGAGCAGACTAACAGGATATCAAATATCACCTCTCAACACCGTGGGGATTTCCACTGTGTAGTGAAGAATCAACTGGATATTACTACTGTCTGGTTACAGTTATGAGAAACTCGAGAGATGTGTTTCTGGATGTCCT
>PYXC01001994.1:30000-31661 GCA_015244755.2 Tenualosa ilisha
TCAGTGGTCATACCCTGCACTTTTAATTATCCTTCTGGTCTCACAGTTGATAAAGTCTACTGGGGGATTAATCCAGAAAAGGATAAGGAACTCCCTGATCTCTTTGACAACCCAGAGTATAAAAACAGAGTTCTGTACAGTAAGGATGATAAAAAACTGCACCATGACTCTGAGTGATGTGAGAGTGACAGATGCTGCTCCTTATCATAGTCAGGATCTAACAAAAACAAAAGGCCAGAGGTGGCTGTCAGATCCTCCAGTCAAGCTCAGAGTGAAAGGTAAAGTGAACAACTTTTAGATGTGTGTGGAGATCTAAGCACAACAGGAAACAACACTCAGTCTTCAGACATTTTAATTGATAAAACTGATCCTAAATGCTAAATCTTCAAGAACTTAAAATTTACTGACATAATTGGCATCTCATAATACATTGCAGACCTTGTTGTTCAAACTTTGGGACCAGTGATTGAGGGAAAAGAGGTAAAGCTGAGCTGTCAGATCCCATGTGGTTTGAAACCTAACAAGATTATGTGGAAAAACAAAGGAGAGATTTTGCCTGACACACAAATAACCAACGATGAGCTGATAATTCGCAACATCAGGATTGAGGATGACAACAGTTATTCATGTGAAGTAAAAGATCATCGATATGGTCCATCTTCAGCAGTGGAGCTTAATGTTTTGTGTGAGTAAACATACAAGTGCCTGTATCAAATAGTGCCTTAGAAACAAAAGTCTTCTATCATCCATCTTGAATATTAGAGGTTCATGACAGAAAATAAGCCTTTGTGTCTTTGCACATTTTTTGGTTAAATATATCTCTCCTAGACCCTCCAAAGGATGTTTCTGCTTCTATCAGTCCTGCTGGTGAGATACTTGAGGGCACTGAAGTGACTCTGACCTGTACTAGTAGTGATGCAAACCCACCAGTGCAGAGCTACAGCTGGCACAGGAAGGAAGGAAACTCTACAGTGGATCAGAGCAGATTTACAGCGTCTCTAAAGCCACCCCTAAACACAGTGGGCACTACTATTGTGTGGCAAAAAACCTAGCTGGTCACAGTCAATCTAACGTTGTTCATCTGGATGTTCACTGTGAGTAGAAAATGCAAACACCAAAAACAGGTTTTCTATTGGGTACTGGGTTATATTATAATGTTACAGAATAAAAAGCTGACTTAATCCTATGACTATATCAGTGGAGTAATTTCATATTATAAGTGATGTCAGTGCTGTAGTTTGTTCAATTTAGTTTGGCATTCCATTTTGTATATGCTGTTTATCAGATGTTCCCAAGCTCACCTCAGCATCAGTGAGTCCTTCTGGTGAATTAGTGGAGGGCACTTCAGTGACTCTGAACTGCAGCGGTGATGCCAACCCACCAGTTCAGAGCTACATCTGGTTTAAGAGGAGTGGATCAAGGACTTCAAAGATAACAACACAGCAGGTTTACAGCATCAGTAATGTCACGTCTGAACACACTGGAGATTACCACTGCCAGACTAAGAACAAACATGGGTCAACAAATTCTACACTTATTAACCTTAATATCCTCTGTGAGTAAAGTGTCTAATAAAGTGTGTAAAGTTTTACCTGAAGATGAAAGAAATGTTTTATTGCTGTAAGTATGTCCTTTCTTCTTTCTCATTAGACCCACCTAAA
>PYXC01001996.1:5000-7500 GCA_015244755.2 Tenualosa ilisha
ACACACACACACACACACAGCCCTGTCTCCTATGCCCTGGCTCCACACACTCTTCTGCTGGGACTATTCAGCCTGATTGATTAGGATGTAACTCAGGGCGTTAAAAACATCACTGGTGATTGACAGTCAGGATGCTATATAAGGCAAGGGTCAAAAGGTCACCAACGGACAGCAGGAGCAACACCAGAGCCAGCCAGCGACTGCACATGAAAGCCTGCGGGGTCAGAGGGTGGAGCACAAAGGTCAAGGGTCACAAGTGATTTATAGACGGGTGTGTCTGGACGAGTTGTCGTGTGTTCTAACATGAGAGAGACAGAACAGAGAGATGGAACAGGGAGATGGAAACAAGCAGTGATGTTTTTCAGCTTTTGTCCTTTTTCCCCTCATCCTCTTTCTATCCCTCGCTTTTCTCTCTCTTAAAAACATTTCTGTCTTCCCTTGTCTTCACTTTTCATCTCTGTCTTCTGTCATTTCTGTACTTTTTCTCCCCCGTCTTTCTCCTTATTTTCTCTCTCTCTCTTTCTCTCTTTCTTTCTCTCTCTCTGTCTTTCTGTCTGCAGCTGTTTGTTGTCTCTAAATGTGGTGGCATAGCTGGGAAACTTAGCCCTTTGCCTACCACACACACACACACAGACACACACACATACACACACACACACACACACACATATGCACACGCACACACACATGCACACCCGCACACACAAATGCAGCTTCTAATTCTTCTGCTTGTGTTCTTGGGCAGCCCTCATTCCCAGTCACACCCTCCTGCATACACACAGACACACACACAGACACACACACACAGAGCGAAGAGGTGGCATATTATGGTGAGCAGACAATAATTTAAGATAGACAGCAGGACAGAGACTGTCTGTCTGAGACATTCACAGATGCAGACAGAGATAGCAGAGGATTCACACACACACACACACACACACACACACACACACACAGACACACACACACACACACACACACACTAAACCTGATTGATCCGCTGCTACAGCTCAGTAGGATCAGTCTGACACTGTGATGTCATGAACCAGTGTCATTCATTATGACCCTACACTACTACATACACACACACACACACACAAACACACACACACACAGAGTCCTGTGCTGCAATATGAGAGGGTGAGAGTGTGACACTCTGTTTTGTTCTCCTGAAGGGTTAACAGACCCACCTGTCACCAGTAGGAATCACACATACACGCGCACACACAAACACACACACACACCACTCATCTCTCAGAGGGGCAAAACCACAGGGACCGTGAAATGAGTAATGCCCTCCCTGCCTCCATCTATTTCTTTCTGTGTGTGTGTGTGTGTGTGTGTGTGTGTGTGTGTTGCTTCACACACTTGCTCTGCCACTCTCCCTCAGCAAGAGACTACCTCTGACTTAAAGAGGCCCTATGCAACTATTTTAGCTCAATTGACCTTAATTTAGCAGAGTCAAAGGTCATTGTAGTGGTTCTGTAATACTTTATGGGTCGACTGGTGGCTGTTTTGACCCCTGCTAGTGCATCTGGGTGGAGATGTGGAAAATGCAGCTAAGTCTCTATGGAGTCTCAGGTCTCATGAAGTAACAAATTGCTGCATGGCACTACACACAAACACACACCAGCTAGCAAGAAACACAACGTAGCAACGGGAAAGCTCTGTAATGCACAAACTGAAACAACAGTGAAGCAATGTCTGATCCTGCATAGGGAGGCTTTAACACACAGAGACACACATTGAGAGAGACACAAACACATCCTGAGGGTGTGTGTGTGTGTGTGTGTATGTGTGTGTGTGTGTGTGTGTGTGTGCGTGCGTGTGCATTTCTAGAACATTCTCTGTCTCTCTGTCAGTCACTAATACACTCACTCAAATGCTGTCTTTTAAATTCAAATCCAACTTCAAATAGTTTTATTGGCATGACTGCTCTTGTACAGTGTTGCCAAAGCATACCACTGTAGGGGAAGAAAACCTCTCCATCTCCCTCTCGCTGTCCCTCCATCTCTCCCTCTTTTTATCTGCTGATTTATCTGTTTTACAGGCCATCTCTCTCATTGTCACCCTCATCTCTCTCTTTCTCTCTCTCATTCTCTCTATCTCTTTCCCTCACTGTGACAGATACAGATAAGGCAGATCAGGTTTCAGACAGCGCACACACACACACACACACACACACACACTCATACACTCACACACATGCAAGTGCACACACACACACACACACACACACACACACACTCACACACACACAAGCGCGTGTGCACACACACGTATACCCGTATCACGTCACGTTAGCGGTAGTGGAGTGTTTTCCTCAGGAAGGCGGGGGCCCTGTTGTGGCTACACCATCACACCGTGCTATCAGGGAGTTCCGGAAAGCTCCGGTGTTTTAACAGGGGGGCGACCGTGGAGAGGGAGGGGGTTGGAGGTGGCAAAGGGGTGTTAGGTAAATAATTGGTGATTCTCAGACACTTGTTTCTGTCAGGGCAGA
>PYXC01001996.1:10000-27759 GCA_015244755.2 Tenualosa ilisha
AGCTTCAGGTCCCCTGTGAAGATGTCCAGGTCGAACACTTCTGGAATGTTCCCTTCCACGATCTGGTAGATGATCTGAGCATTGGTGCCTTCATCAGGGTCTTCGGCGACAATGCGCTCCACCACCGAATCCACCACACTGTCCTCCTTCACATAGATGTCCAATCGGTCCTTTTCAAACTTGGGCGCATTGTCATTAATGTCAAGCACAGACACCTGGATGTCCACAGATGCCTTCAGCGGTGGAGTGCCCTTGTCCACAGCAAAGGCTTTCAAGTTGTAGATGGCCACATTCTCCCGGTCCAGCTTACGGGCCGTGCGGATAATTCCGGAATACTGCTCGATCTGGAAGTCGCCGTCTCCGTCGTCACCACCTTGGAAGGTGTACGTGAGGCGACCGTTGGAGCCTGAGTCACGGTCAGTGGCAGAGATCTGTAGCACACTGGTGAAGGTGGCGGCGTCCTCGAACACGGTGCCCTGGTACTTGTCGCGGCTGAAGCGTGGCTCGTTATCGTTGGCATCCTGCACCATGATCTCCACATAGGTGGTGTCCGACTTCTGCGGGATGCCGTTGTCGCGGGCGACGATGGCCAGTGTGTACGAGGCCTGGTCCTCATAGTCCAGCTCTGTGCGCGTGGTGATGGCACCCGTGTCTGGGTCGATGGCAAACTGCGGCACGTTGTCCTCCATCACGTAGGTGATGCGGGAGTTTTCACCCGTGTCCTCGTCCGTGGCACTGATCACCACCACGGTGGAACCCACGGGACGGTCCTCGCTGACCAGCACCTGGTAGTTGGCGCTCTGGAAGACTGGGCGGTGCGTGTTGGCATCAGTGACATTGATGAGTACGTGCGCCGTGTCGAAGCGTGTGCCGTCGGACGCGGTGAGCGTGAGTGCGTACTGCCGCTCCTGCTTGTAGTCGAGTGGCAGAGCCAGCGTGAGCAGACCGCCGCCACTCTGGCTTGTGATGGCAAAGCGGTTGCGTGTGTTGCCACTGGCGATCTGGTAGGTGACGATGCTGTTGACGTCACGGTCCACGGCGGTCACCGTCAGCACGCTGGTCCCCACCACCGCGTCCTCGTTGATCTTGAGCGAGTAGGACTTCTGTGTGAACTCGGGCACGTTGTCATTGACATCGAGCACCGTGATGCTGATGCTGGCAGAGGAGGAGAGCACGGGAACGCCGTTGTCGTGCGCTTCCACGCCAAACGTGTAGAACTCGGTGGTCTCACGGTCTAGCTCCGAGCTCACCATCACCCAGCCCGTGCTGTTGTTTATGGTGAAGGGGAACCCTGGTGACGTGTCGCTTAGATGATAGTCCAGCCGTGCATTCTCCCCTGCGTCTGCGTCAATAGCCTGAATGTGTATCACAGAGTGACCAATGGCCACATTCTCCAACACAGTGGCCTGAAAGGGTGTGCTGACAAACATGGGGGCATTGTCATTAATATCCACCACCTGAATGACCACCATACCTGTCCCATTGATAAGCGGAGGTCTGCCTCCATCCTGAGCTTTGATACGCAGGTTGTACTCTCTGATGGTCTCAAAGTCCAGAGGGTTTATGACATCGATCACCCCTGTAGTGGAGTGGATGTAAAACTGGCCTTTTACATTGCCACTGATGATACTGTAGAGCACCCTGGCGTTGTTACCCTCGTCTTTGTCAGTGGCCTCCACCCGCGCTACCTGTGTGTTGACATCCACATTCTCCGGCACTTGCACTACATACCGTTTCTCACTAAACTGCGGGTAATTGTCATTCTCGTCCTCCACCGTTATGTACACAGTAGCAGTTGCGTTCCGCGGACCTGGATCTCTGCCCTGATCATTGGCTTCCACTATCAGCTTGTACTGCGTCATAGTCTCCCTGTCTGGGGGGACCCTGATTTTCACAAGGCCATTGCGCGGGTCAATCTCAAAACCGGAGTTCACGCCGTCTCCATTCACTATTCTGTAGATCATGTTTGCGTTTGAGGGAGTATCCCCGTCATTGGCCCGAATGGTGATAACTTCGAACCCCACTTCAACATTTTCGCGAATGGACACTCTGTACTCCGACAGCTCAAACACAGGCGAGTGGTCATTGGTGTCTCTCACAGTGACTGTGAGGTAAGAAGAGGCCGAGCGGGGTGGAGTGCCGTGGTCAGTGGCAGTTACTTTGAAGACGTGAGTGTCTTTGACTTCCCTGTCCAGGGGTTGCGCTGTAACAATGCTGCCTGTCTGCGGGTCTATCACAAAGAAATCATCGGATCTCTTATCAAACAGTGCCTCCATTGCGTACTTAATCCTGCCCGCCTCCCCACTATCCGTATCAGTAGCTTTCACATTGATAACGCGAGTGCCCGCTGGCTCATTCTCCGGGACGGACACTTGATAACTTGGTAGCTGAAATGTGGGAGCAGAATTGGGAGCTCTTTTTACCCTGTGCTTTCGTTCACTAGGTCTGTTTTGAAGTGAACCTGTCGACATGTCGTGCACGTTTGGCTCGACTCGCAATCTGACGCGCATGGAAACACTGTCTCCCAACGAGCCGTACACTGTACACCAAAAAAACATTTCGCTACGCTCCCCTGGTTCAGGACAGTGTTCATGGTTTAGAAATAAACTCCCGTTATTTGCTACTGCTTTGCCATATGAGTTACTGCACGAATAACCCGATAAAGTGGTTTGCCTCAAGAATTCAGGTAAAAAGTCGTTCACATTGACAAGTAAATTACCTGAAGACAAGCAGGAAGTTTCACCTAACTTGAAAAGGCGATCGGCAGCAATATCGGGTTTATCAATGGAGCCCTTTCTTTTGTATTGATAAAACAATTCTGTCCGTGAACAAACACGTTAAAATGTGTCAGGATAATGTTTTCAGATGTCACAGATGTTATCTTGACACCGAGAGGAGCCGGGTTCTTAGGTAAGCGCGCACAGTCCACCCTACTGGAAACACTCATCGCTCCGTCTTGCCAGTCCACGGTTACAACCTCCCTCAGATATTTTGCAGTTAAAGTCCTGTCAATTTTGTATATCCAACCAGGTCCGAGTGACACATTTGTCAGCATATTCCCAGGAGGAGAAGTGTCTGATATATGTAGGTCAAAACATCCCATTAACGGTAAACTCCACACAAGGTTTACCAAGGTCCAACGCAGACCCACTTCCATGGTTTAAAATTCCTTTATTCCTCGGAACTTCAAAAACTCCTCTGCAAAGTCCATCAACTCTCCCTCTCCCAGCACGGCGTCTCTCTTTTAACCTTCATTTCCCCTGTTTTCACGGCGAAAAAGTCAGAGTATCCGTAGTATCCATGGGGCGAGGTGGCATTATTCCATGTAAAGTTTTAAATGACGACAAAATGGCTCCGCGCCGCCCGCGACTCGCTCGCTCCCCTCCTCCGAGCGCGATTAGCATAAACCTGCTGCGTTGCCCCGAGAGGTACTCTCACGTGGGGCTTTCTCTTGTAGGCTCTTGAGAATCTACAAAAGACTTGCGGCAATCGCCGGTGCCGTTGGCATTGTTATTCAAGTCTCCATTGAAAGTTTGTTAACAAGCGCGCTGTTTTGATGGGCTATGCTCGACTGAGATCAATATGAAAGAGGTTAGAGCAATTCAGTGGAAACTTTCTTCACTGGTAGGTATTTACAAGCCTCAAAAGTATGATTTGAAAGATACTATGCCTTTGTTTTTGAGACAAGACCTCGTTGCTATGATGCGTAATGTTTCTTGTGCATTCTGGATGTCGCCTTGTGATGACACCAAAAAGGTGACAAACAAGGTGTTTTCTTTGTTTTGTTTTCTAATCAGTGTCTTAAGGCAACAAAGCATATGACGCATATGGGCATATGCCCTTCGGCTACTTTTGTCTTCAAGTCAGGCTATTGTAAATGTCTTTGTTTGTTTTGTTACAATTACTTTAACACAAAGTAATTAATGTAATATTCTTATAATAATGAATAATAAATAATAACGTTTTAACATTTATTTTACAGGTATTCCGTCCAAATGTTCCGTAATAGCATGTAATAGCATTGTAACTCAAGTGCAATAGCTTTCTTTAAGTATTCAGTCCTGCTCAGTGACCTAAATTCACCTGAGCAGGCCAGCCATAACCCACCCGGCTAGGCAGGTGGTACTCGGTTGGTGGTAACCTTAGGCCTCGCGACTCCCCTGTGGTTCGGTTTGGGACAAAACCTTATCTGGAGACACCCACGGCAGTTCGCTTTACACAAGACAGCAAACTCTGATCTAGTGGCCCCGTCTGTTGGCCGAAAAGTGCAATAGCAGCAGCTCCTTAGCGTTCCAGAACACAATGGCGAATAAATATCCGAATGCTTAGAGTGTAGTGCGTCAGAGATATCTGATGGAAACTCTACTGTAGTTGCCTGATTGGTTGCTATTTCCCATTCTTACTGTATTTTTTGTCAGATCTTCCACATTTACTTAAACTAATAGAGACAAAAGCAGGGTTATAAGGATTGCAGCATAAGGAAACACATGGGTGATTCTCCAACTATGTTACATTTGGACCTGGACATTTTTACAAATGTGATTTTTAAATTTGTTTAAATATTTTGGTATACTTTGTTTCCCCGTGTCCTTAGTTAACTAACCTGCTGTTGGCCATGATGCTTTGTTTGTTTATTTATTTATTTATTTATTTATTTATATGAATGGATATTGGAGATTTATTTTTTAGGTGCATTGGAATTTAATGTAGGCTATGTTCAGATGTAATCCATTTTCATTGCAACGAGCCATACAGGTAACTACACATTTCAGTTTATGAGAGTTGTTAAAAATCCATGTTCAGGGGGAAGGAAAAAAAACATACAAACAAAACAAAATAGAAAACAACAGAAACAAACCTTGTAAGACAGACCTTTATTTCCACCTTTGTAATTGGAAACATTAAACAGAGCTTTTTCAGAATTACTTGGCAGATACAGGGACAATTTTTGGATTTGAATGTGACAGCGTACAAACCAATTGCTTCCTTTCAGCTTCTCTTTTTTTTTTACACAATTGACAAATGCTCAGTTACGAGTGCTCAGCCAGCTTCTCTGCCTTCTCTGCCTCCGCTCCACCTCCACGATTGGGCCCACCATGTAGAAAGCCTGCTCAGGCAGGGCATCATACTCACCTGGGGAGAACAAACATTTTCAGTAACTTATCAAAAACACAGAGATTCACCATATTGTCTTTCACTTTTGTGCCTGATGGCAGCCATGTTTAACCAGCAACATTTGTGTCCCTGTACCTTTTACATGCAGTGTTGGACTCTGAGGAAAAGGCACGGTTACTGAAGACATATAGGTAGTATGGAGGCTGTGAATTTACGGGATGGGTGTGCTTTACCTGTGTATCTTGCACAGGAATGACAAGTGAAGCACTGACAAATTTATAAGCCAGTTCAAGGTCATGAGGCTATTGTTAAAGTTTACCTCTGCAATCACATTCCTTTGCATAACATCGCCCCTTGGTGGAAAATAGGGGTTAATGCCGTGAAGAATTCACAATGAAATAAATAGCATGCCAGACAGCAACTTCCAATGGACAGAATTCTTGAAAGCCTGACCGTTAATGCACAAACAATTTTAGACCCAGTATGGATGTTTTTCTGCAGTTAAGTTCTCCACAATGGAGACTTGAGGTAATTAGTAGTCATATTAATATAAATGGGCTTACTTATTAATGTTAATGTCACTGTAATGGTTATTGCTGTACTTCAGTTTGGAAAAGCATCTATGAAACCAAAATTCCAGTGGTTGCATCTTGATCAATATCTAAGTAAAAAGCCACAAGAAGCTGTGGGTTTGCACTGGATATAAGGGGTGTTCGGCACGACGCGAAGCCGAGTGCCATTAAAGCCCCTTAGCAATTCTGAATCCAGCGGAACCCCACAGACTTGAGTAGCTTATTGCTTTTCAAAAACAGTTACAAATGTTTGTTAAGATTTCATTAAATACAGCCACACAAATAAAAAATAAAATAAAATTGTGTATTGGTAAATAACCACTCTGCCATTTGGGAAGTGGTTGCTGGGCAACATTAAATGCTACAACGGTGAGATAGACAGAATAATATGAATGAGGCAAACCTGAGTGTTTGTGCTGGATTTACAACGGCTTGGGACACAATTCAGCCAATCAATCAATCAAGGAACCGAACAAGCAGAAAGTCCCCTGCACACAACACAAATGCACGACCTCAGCACTCATTTAAGTGAGGGACAGACTGGGACAAAAAAATTGTCTTGGACCATCCCACCATTTTCACATAATGCACGATCACTTTTTCAGTAATGATTAGGAGTGTATGAAACAAGTTTAAGGCTATTCAATAAAAATATACAACATCCATGCTATTGATGAAAATGAAACATCCATGCTATTGATAAAAATGAAAGAGCAGTCAACAAGCCTTTCAAAGTGACCTGAAGACAACCCAGAGGAATCCTATTGGGACTGCATGTAAATGGAATACAAAGTAGGCCTGTGAGTATGATCAGGTTCAATTTAAGGTGGGGGCCTAGTTTTTTTCACATGTTTGAAATTGCAGAATGTATCAATTTGTCAATAATAAGATTTAAGTCACATGGTGCCAATCAACCTCAACTGTCTAGTAAGCCCCATTCAGCTGTGCATGCATTTGTATCGTATGTTCATGCATTGATGTTTAACTTTGCAGTTTTCTCCACCATCGATTGTAAAAACAATTTTTTTTAAAAACTCAAACATTTTTAAAATGCATGAATTCATTTATTTATCAATTTATTTATTAATTGGAGGGGGGGTGAGCATTGCTGTCTGAGTGAGAAATCAAAAAAAATCTTTAATGTTCAGATGAGCCTTTAAAGCAGCAAGTGAACATCCATCTGAAGAAGGAGCGTTTGCGAGGCGTCTGGCCAGAAGTGGACACAGATGGGGTATGACATGGAAGGCTCTCCACATGCTCACCTGCTGAAGAGGGGAGTGAGCAACACTCAGTACAACAACAACAACTACAATAATAATAATCATCACCATCATCATCATAATTATACTGACTGAATAAATACTCACTGAAATCAGAAAGTGTATTTCTCGAGGACACCTTCTTACGGCCTAGTTTTGGCATCTGATTGAAGAGATAAAAAAATAAACATCTCTATCAAATGAAAACCATATTTGTAAGTCTGCTGAAAACAGGACTTTTGTTTATAAATATTATATCATATGTAGTCAATGTTTTCTGCCATACCTTTAATTTGAGCCACTTCCTGGGCCTCCCCATGGCTGTTTGCCCATCTGAAGAACTCTGAGGTGATGGAACTGCAGTGACTTCAACATCACACCGTGGAAGCAGCTCCTCCCTCAAGCCAGAGAGCAAGATGGTGTCAAAAGACTCATCCCGTGTCTCCACTGCTCTCTGCAGGACGGTCTCGGATCCAAACTCCTTCAGAAGGAACTTATCCATGGCTTTGTAGATGGTTTGAAGCTTTACGTTGTTCGGATAAGTCTGGAAGTCTGGAGTTCCTGTTGCGCTGCGGAACTCGGAGAGAATTTTCCCAATCAACTCCCTTGAGGACTCCACAGTGTCTGGGGAGGCAGTTGACTGATCTCTGAGTTTGACCAGTAGCCTTAGCATCAGTGCAGTGACCAAGCAGCCATTGTCACTGCTGTCTGCTCCAACCACAGAGGTTCCATCAGTGAAGGCATCGGAGTCCAAAATGGAGAATGTAACGCTTGAGTTGCATGGCCGCGAACCTAGTGACAATGATGATTCCACCTGGATGATGTCCATCACTTGACTAACCATCAACCTTGTGAACAGCTCCAGCACTTTTTTGAGATTTTCAGGAGCTGACTCACGTCTGCCAGTGCCAGAATGGGTGCTCAGGCTTCTGGGTGATGACGGAGTGTCATCACCGAGAACAGATTCAGTGCACAGAAATTCTGAAAGGAACCTCTGGATTAGTCCGGAAAACAAACCGTCATACCAACCTGCATCACTCTCAGTGGACACTGCTCCCTCAATGGGAATTTCTTCTTGGTTAGGTGATGGCAGCCTAGCCTGCTCATGTCTCTTCAGCTCAGTGTCAACCATTTCCATTACTTGAAAAATCATGACTCTAGTGAAGAGATCTACAACTTCACTAAATCTCTGTGAAGGAGATCCAGTGACTCGGCCATGAGGTGCAGAATTAGATCTGGAAGAAACCGCAGATTCCCTAAGGCTGATATCAGCAGGCAATCTTTGCATCAGTTTGGTCATCAGGCAGCTGCACTCATCTTTCTCCAGTTCCAGTCCAAGAAGAGAAGGTGAGGTACCTTTGGTAGTGGCACTATGTGGGCGGCTACTGGCGTAAGAACTGGAAGAAGTTTTGGTCGAGGTCATGTCATTTGCATTCACTGCCACAAGGGGGAGAAAGTATGGCTGCAGCAATTTCTTGATGGCCTCCTCAGCGTATCTGTGAACTACATGAGAGGCACTTAGTGTTCTCTTCGGAGCCACCTTTACCGTGGCAGAGAGCACAGAATCAAAAACAGGAGTGGAAGCTGGCCCGCTGTCCTGAATAGCACCCTGAATCTGACTGACAAGGTTGTTGGCAATCTGGTGGATGTGTCCGCTAGCTACCAGCCTTTCAAGGATTTTGGTGATGCAGGCCTGATCGTGGGCTGCACCTCCATGTACGGCTGTAGTGGCCTTGGTGCTGGCAGAGCGCTCAGACACAGAGCACGCTGAATCCTCAGCAGGAGGATGCCATGCCACAGTTTTGCGCAACGATGCCAGGATTCCTTTCATCATGCGTGCCAAATCACCCACAGGTCCACTATGCAATTCAAGGGAAGAGGAGGAGGCACTCTCACTTTCATCCATGACATCCCCATCGATCTTCAGTGGCCCAGGAGATGTGGTCTTTAAGCTACGGCATGGCCTTGAGAAAAAGCACAAATACCAAGAAATGTTAGCATGTCATAACCATACAAAATCAATAGGCTACTACTCAACTTCCTTGTGATAAATTCCAAGTCACACTGTGTAGCCACAAACGGAGTGTTTGACTCTACCTTTCAGTTGATGCAATGGTGGAGAAAGTTGTTGGTGTAGTCGGCCTGCCGCTTTTCACATCTTTTGCCACACCCACATATGCAGGCAAAACAACTGCAATGGAGCTAAGGCTCACAACTTTCAGCACAGCCATGCATGTTTCAGCAAACTGCATACGTGTCATCTGTGTTCAACAGAAAAATCATATTGTGATATTTACTTACATTGTCAAAAAAGAAACCATGGAAGAGTCTGAAAAGTAACTAAGTAACTAAGGTGCCACAGTGTTTTGGAAGACCAATACTCACAGGGGTCTGTAGCATGCAGCTGAAAACTATCCACTCACTACGAAAAAATAAATAAATAAATAAGAAAGGAGTTTTAACAAATGAGGCTCTCTATTAATGACAAATCTCTGTTCTTTCAAGCACTGTGGTTAGGTTAGTTTAAAACAAGACTCACTCCTCAGTGAAATTTAAAATGTATTCCTGCAGAGAACGAAGATCCATCCTCTCCTGAGGAGAGCTTGGTGCAGATTCTGAGTTTGAGCCGTCTTCAAGTCTTGAAGAACCTGGCCGACTCTTAGAAGGATCTCCTAAGCATAAAAATTGAACTAAACATTTCTATATTTTCAACATTACCCTTAAGACTAAAACATAATGGGTCTGTGGAAGTTAGAAGAAAGTGCAGATCTATTGAAAGCATGATGGCGCTTACCTTCCATTATTGTAAGATCCTCGCAAACTGTTCTCTTCACTGTCTGGAAGAAAATCACCTTCAGTTATAGAACATGTCTTATCTGTATTACTATACTGAAGGTCTTTTATTTTCGATTTGTCACGTGTGTTTGCTGTCTGTGTGCTGCGTTTGTCAATCATATGGGTAAAAGGCAGAATGTCCCTCAGGTAGTGGATAGGAAAGTGGATGGATGGATGGATGGATGGATAAGTAGATAGATGGATAGATCAAGAGAAATAAATCTAATCGACTATACACACAATCAGCGGCGCAGTTTTGGGCCCTATGACAGAAAATGATTTTGGGCCTCCCAAACATTGATTATAATATTAAAATGTTCTTTAGGGCCCCCTATGAGTGCCAGGCCCTTGGAATCACGCTAACTTTTCCCCCCTGGCGGCGCCCCTGCACACAATGGTTTTCTGTGGTTACAACTGTTTCAAAATAAAGGTCCCCTCTATCATTATATGGCCTGTGACCATCATTAGTATAACATCTGTTTCACTCGTAAACTGATCAAATGCACCTACCAATATACATGCATTGCAGCAAGATAAACATAAATGGAGTAAATTAGCATCTACATCCATATGACAAAATTTACTTTACACAGATAAAGTGCGATTTCTCTGGGGAAATGAGGTCTAGCTTTAAACCATCTTTGGCTTGTAGAAATCATGATCTTACCTGTTCAGAGTAAAGTTCCCTTATCTAAATGGCAAACCTACAGGGCATTTTCCTCGATGTCCGCTGGTCTTGCCAATAATGAAATGATGATTATGCATCTGAACCAACACTTTGATGTTTGACGTGAAGCTCTTTTTACGTATGCCATTGTGACGTAAGAATGTCTGCAGGTGTGTGGCAGCGGAGGATTTTAAGGCTTCCGCAACGGGTCCGACAAAGTGCAAAATACAGCGCTTTCAACATTCAATTCCATTGTTTTCAAATACAACCATGCACACTAGCGCCGAGCTCTGTCGCCGCCTGTTAATTACGATTCAAATCTATCGATAAAATCAATCGGTGATTCCACAAGCTACTATTCTATGCAGTCTGCAGTGCGCCGCCGGCGTTCGGAAGCAAACGAAATTTCCAGTCACAAAGTTACAATGCAATCCTCACTGAAACAGATTCTCAGCAGCAATGCCAGGTCAAGAGGCACTTCCAAAGCATGCAACGTTCACAGGGGATACACTGCAGATACAAATTTAGGAACCATCATCACTTGACTTTTTAGAGACCACTTATGTTCAGATGTAATCCATTTTCATTGCAACGAGCCATATATGTAACTACACATTTCAATTTATGAGAGTTGTTAAAAATCCATGTTCAGGGGGAAGGGGGAAAAAACATACAAACAAAACAAAAAAAAACATCAGAAACAAACCTTGTAAGACAGACCTTTATTTCCACCGTTGTAATTGGAAACATTAAACAGAGCTTTTTCAGAATTACTTGGCAGATACAGGGACAATTTTTGGATTTGAATGTGACAGCGTACAAACCAATTGCTTCCTTTCAGCTTCTCTTTTTTTTTTTTTTACACAATTGACAAATGCTCAGTTACGAGTGCTCAGCCAGCTTCTCTGCCTTCTCTGCCTCCGCTCCACCTCCACGATTGGGCCCACCATGTAGAAAGCCTGCTCAGGCAGGGCATCATACTCACCTGGGGAGAACAAACATTTTCAGTAACTTATCAAAAACACAGAGATTCACCATATTGTCTTTCACTTTTGTGCCTGATGGCAGCCATGTTTAACCAGCAACATTTGTGTCCCTGTACCTTTTACATGCAGTGTTGGACTCTGAGGAAAAGGCACGGTTACTGAAGACATATAGGTAGTATGGAGGCTGTGAATTTACGGGATGGGTGTGCTTTACCTGTGTATCTTGCACAGGAATGACAAGTGAAGCACTGACAAATTTATAAGCCAGTTCAAGGTCATGAGGCTATTGTTAAAGTTTACCTCTGCAATCACATTCCTTTGCATAACATCGCCCCTTGGTGGAAAATAGGGGTTAATGCCGTGAAGAATTCACAATGAAATAAATAGCATGCCAGACAGCAACTTCCAATGGACAGAATTCTTGAAAGCCTGACCGTTAATGCACAAACAATTTTAGACCCAGTATGGATGTTTTTCTGCAGTTAAGTTCTCCACAATGTAGACTTGAGGTAATTAGTAGTCATATTAATATAAATGGGCTTACTTATTAATGTTAATGTCACTGTAATGGTTATTGCTGTACTTCAGTTTGGAAAAGCATCTATGAAACCAAAATTCCAGTGGTTGCATCTTGATCAATATCTAAGTAAAAAGCCACAAGAAGCTGTGGGTTTGCACTGGATATAAGGGGTGTTCGGCACGACGCGAAGCCGAGTGCCATTAAAGCCCCTTAGCAATTCTGAATCCAGCGGAACCCCACAGACTTGAGTAGCTTATTGCTTTTCAAAAACAGTTACAAATGTTTGTTAAGATTTCATTAAATACAGCCACACAAATAAAAAATAAAATAAAATTGTGTATTGGTAAATAACCATTCTGCCATTTGGGAAGTGGTTGCTGGGCAACATTAAATGCTACAACGGTGAGATAGACAGAATAATATGAATGAGGCAAACCTGAGTGTTTGTGCTGGATTTACAACGGCTTGGGACACAATTCAGCCAATCAATCAATCAAGGAACCGAACAAGCAGAAAGTCCCCTGCACACAACACAAATGCACGACCTCAGCACTCATTTAAGTGAGGGACAGACTGGGACAAAAAAATTGTCTTGGACCATCCCACCATTTTCACATAATGCACGATCACTTTTTCAGTAATGATTAGGAGTGTATGAAACAAGTTTAAGGCTATTCAATAAAAATATACAACATCCATGCTATTGATGAAAATGAAACATCCATGCTATTGATAAAAATGAAAGAGCAGTCAACAAGCCTTTCAAAGTGACCTGAAGACAACCCAGAGGAATCCTATTGGGACTGCATGTAAATGGAATACAAAGTAGGCCTGTGAGTATGATCAGGTTCAATTTAAGGTGGGGGCCTAGTTTTTTTCACATGTTTGAAATTGCAGAATGTATCAATTTGTCAATAATAAGATTTAAGTCACATGGTGCCAATCAACCTCAACTGTCTAGTAAGCCCCATTCAGCTGTGCATGCATTTGTATCGCATGTTCATGCATTGATGTTTAACTTTGCAGTTTTCTCCACCATCGAAATATAAAAACAGTAGTCAACAAGCCTTTCAAAATGACCTGAAGACAACCCAGAGGAAACCTACTGAGACTGCATGTAAATGGAATACAAAGTAGGCCTGTGAGTATGATCAGGTTCAATTTAAGGTGGGAGCATAGCTTTTTCACATATGCAGAATGTATCAATTTGTCAATACCAAGATTTAAGTCACATGACGCTGATCAACCTCAACTGTCTAGTAAGCCCCATTCAGCTGTGCATGCATTTGTATCGTATGTTCATGCATTGATGTTTAACTTTGCAGTTTTCTCCACCATCGATTGTAAAAACAATTTTTTTTAAAAACTCAAACATTTTTAAAATGCATGAATTCATTTATTTATCAATTTATTTATTAATTGGAGGGGGGGTGAGCATTGCTGTCTGAGTGAGAAATCAAAAAAAATCTTTAATGTTCAGATGAGCCTTTAAAGCAGCAAGTGAACATCCATCTGAAGAAGGAGCGTTTGCGAGGCGTCTGGCCAGAAGTGGACACAGATGGGGTATGACATGGAAGGCTCTCCACATGCTCACCTGCTGAAGAGGGGAGTGAGCAACACTCAGTACAACAACAACAACTACAATAATAATAATCATCACCATCATCATCATAATTATACTGACTGAATAAATACTCACTGAAATCAGAAAGTGTATTTCTCGAGGACACCTTCTTACGGCCTAGTTTTGGCATCTGATTGAAGAGATAAAAAAATAAACATCTCTATCAAATGAAAACCATATTTGTAAGTCTGCTGAAAACAGGACTTTTGTTTATAAATATTATATCATATGTAGTCAATGTTTTCTGCCATACCTTTAATTTGAGCCACTTCCTGGGCCTCCCCATGGCTGTTTGCCCATCTGAAGAACTCTGAGGTGATGGAACTGCAGTGACTTCAACATCACACCGTGGAAGCAGCTCCTCCCTCAAGCCAGAGAGCAAGATGGTGTCAAAAGACTCATCCCGTGTCTCCACTGCTCTCTGCAGGACGGTCTCGGATCCAAACTCCTTCAGAAGGAACTTATCCATGGCTTTGTAGATGGTTTGAAGCTTTACGTTGTTCGGATAAGTCTGGAAGTCTGGAGTTCCTGTTGCGCTGCGGAACTCGGAGAGAATTTTCCCAATCAACTCCCTTGAGGACTCCACAGTGTCTGGGGAGGCAGTTGACTGATCTCTGAGTTTGACCAGTAGCCTTAGCATCAGTGCAGTGACCAAGCAGCCATTGTCACTGCTGTCTGCTCCAACCACAGAGGTTCCATCAGTGAAGGCATCGGAGTCCAAAATGGAGAATGTAACGCTTGAGTTGCATGGCCGCGAACCTAGTGACAATGATGATTCCACCTGGATGATGTCCATCACTTGACTAACCATCAACCTTGTGAACAGCTCCAGCACTTTTTTGAGATTTTCAGGAGCTGACTCACGTCTGCCAGTGCCAGAATGGGTGCTCAGGCTTCTGGGTGATGACGGAGTGTCATCACCGAGAACAGATTCAGTGCACAGAAATTCTGAAAGGAACCTCTGGATTAGTCCGGAAAACAAACCGTCATACCAACCTGCATCACTCTCAGTGGACACTGCTCCCTCAATGGGAATTTCTTCTTGGTTAGGTGATGGCAGCCTAGCCTGCTCATGTCTCTTCAGCTCAGTGTCAACCATTTCCATTACTTGAAAAATCATGACTCTAGTGAAGAGATCTACAACTTCACTAAATCTCTGTGAAGGAGATCCAGTGACTCGGCCATGAGGTGCAGAATTAGATCTGGAAGAAACCGCAGATTCCCTAAGGCTGATATCAGCAGGCAATCTTTGCATCAGTTTGGTCATCAGGCAGCTGCACTCATCTTTCTCCAGTTCCAGTCCAAGAAGAGAAGGTGAGGTACCTTTGGTAGTGGCACTATGTGGGCGGCTACTGGCGTAAGAACTGGAAGAAGTTTTGGTCGAGGTCATGTCATTTGCATTCACTGCCACAAGGGGGAGAAAGTATGGCTGCAGCAATTTCTTGATGGCCTCCTCAGCGTATCTGTGAACTACATGAGAGGCACTTAGTGTTCTCTTCGGAGCCACCTTTACCGTGGCAGAGAGCACAGAATCAAAAACAGGAGTGGAAGCTGGCCCGCTGTCCTGAATAGCACCCTGAATCTGACTGACAAGGTTGTTGGCAATCTGGTGGATGTGTCCGCTAGCTACCAGCCTTTCAAGGATTTTGGTGATGCAGGCCTGATCGTGGGCTGCACCTCCATGTACGGCTGTAGTGGCCTTGGTGCTGGCAGAGCGCTCAGACACAGAGCACGCTGAATCCTCAGCAGGAGGATGCCATGCCACAGTTTTGCGCAACGATGCCAGGATTCCTTTCATCATGCGTGCCAAATCACCCACAGGTCCACTATGCAATTCAAGGGAAGAGGAGGAGGCACTCTCACTTTCATCCATGACATCCCCATCGATCTTCAGTGGCCCAGGAGATGTGGTCTTTAAGCTACGGCATGGCCTTGAGAAAAAGCACAAATACCAAGAAATGTTAGCATGTCATAACCATACAAAATCAATAGGCTACTACTCAACTTCCTTGTGATAAATTCCAAGTCACACTGTGTAGCCACAAACGGAGTGTTTGACTCTACCTTTCAGTTGATGCAATGGTGGAGAAAGTTGTTGGTGTAGTCGGCCTGCCGCTTTTCACATCTTTTGCCACACCCACATATGCAGGCAAAACAACTGCAATGGAGCTAAGGCTCACAACTTTCAGCACAGCCATGCATGTTTCAGCAAACTGCATACGTGTCATCTGTGTTCAACAGAAAAATCATATTGTGATATTTACTTACATTGTCAAAAAAGAAACCATGGAAGAGTCTGAAAAGTAACTAAGTAACTAAGGTGCCACAGTGTTTTGGAAGACCAATACTCACAGGGGTCTGTAGCATGCAGCTGAAAACTATCCACTCACTACGAAAAAATAAATAAATAAATAAGAAAGGAGTTTTAACAAATGAGGCTCTCTATTAATGACAAATCTCTGTTCTTTCAAGCACTGTGGTTAGGTTAGTTTAAAACAAGACTCACTCCTCAGTGAAATTTAAAATGTATTCCTGCAGAGAACGAAGATCCATCCTCTCCTGAGGAGAGCTTGGTGCAGATTCTGAGTTTGAGCCGTCTTCAAGTCTTGAAGAACCTGGCCGACTCTTAGAAGGATCTCCTAAGCGTAAAAATTGAACTAAACATTTCTATATTTTCAACATTACCCTTAAGACTAAAACATAATGGGTCTGTGGAAGTTAGAAGAAAGTGCAGATCTATTGAAAGCATGATGGCGCTTACCTTCCATTATTGTAGGATCCTCGCAAACTGTTCTCTTCACTGTCTGGAAGAAAATCACCTTCAGTTATAGAACATGTCTTATCTGTATTACTATACTGAAGGTCTTTTATTTTCGATTTGTCACGTGTGTTTGCTGTCTGTGTGCTGCGTTTGTCAATCATATGGGTAAAAGGCAGAATGTCCCTCAGGTAGTGGATAGGAAAGTGGATGGATGGATGGATGGATGGATAAGTAGATAGATGGATAGATCAAGAGAAATAAATCTAATCGACTATACACACAATCAGCGGCGCAGTTTTGGGCCCTATGACAGAAAATGATTTTGGGCCTCCCAAACATTGATTATAATATTAAAATGTTCTTTAGGGCCCCCTATGAGTGCCAGGCCCTTGGAATCACGCTAACTTTTCCCCCATGGCGGCGCCCCTGCACACAATGGTTTTCTGTGGTTACAACTGTTTCAAAATAAAGTTCCCCTCTATCATTATATGGCCTGTGACCATCATTAGTATAACATCTGTTTCACTCGTAAACTGATCAAATGCACCTACCAATATACATGCATTGCAGCAAGATAAACATAAATGGAGTAAATTAGCATCTACATCCATATGACAAAATTTACTTAACACAGATAAAGTGCGATTTCTCTGGGGAAATGAGGTCTAGCTTTAAACCATCTTTGGCTTGTAGAAATCATGATCTTACCTGTTCAGAGTAAAGTTCCCTTATCTAAATGGCAAACCTACAGGGCATTTTCCTCGATGTCCGCTGGTCTTGCCAATAATGAAATGATGATTATGCATCTGAACCAACACTTTGATGTTTGACGTGAAGCTCTTTTTACGTATGCCATTGTGACGTAAGAATGTCTGCAGGTGTGTGGCAGCGGAGGATTTTAAGGCTTCCGCAACGGGTCCGACAAAGTGCAAAATACAGCGCTTTCAACATTCAATTCCATTGTTTTCAAATACAACCATGCACACTAGCGCCGAGCTCTGTCGCCGCCTGTTAATTACGATTCAAATCTATCGATAAAATCAATCGGTGATTCCACAAGCTACTATTCTATGCAGTCTGCAGTGCGCCGCCGGCGTTCGGAAGCAAACGAAATTTCCAGTCACAAAGTTACAATGCAATCCTCACTGAAACAGATTCTCAGCAGCAATGCCAGGTCAAGAGGCACTTCCAAAGCATGCAACGTTCACAGGGGATACACTGCAGATACAAATTTAGGAACCATCATCACTTGACTTTTTAGAGACCACTTATGTTCAGATGTAATCCATTTTCATTGCAACGAGCCATATATGTAACTACACATTTCAATTTATGAGAGTTGTTAAAAATCCATGTTCAGGGGGAAGGGGGAAAAAACATACAAACAAAACAAAAAAAAACATCAGAAACAAACCTTGTA
>PYXC01001997.1:0-25752 GCA_015244755.2 Tenualosa ilisha
ACACACACACTTACACACACACACACACAAAACACACACACACACACATACACAGAATAGATGACGACAATGTCAGCTTCTATAAGACCACACTCTGACTGCAGTCATGTGGACAACATGTGTAAAAGAAATAATAAAGACCAACACCACACACACACACACACACACACACACGCACACACACACACACACATACACACACACACGTACACGCTCACACACACACACACACACACACACACACACACACACACACGCACACACTCACACACACACACAAACACACACACACACACACACACACACACACAACACACACACACAAACACACAAAAACACACACACAAACACACACACACACACACACACACAAACACACACACACACACATACAGAGAATAGATGACGACAATGTCAGCTTCCATAAAACCACACTGTGACTGCAGTCATGTTGACAACATGTGTAAAAGAAATAATAAATAAGACCAACACCACACACACACACACACACACACACACACACACACACACACACACACACACACACACACACACATGGAGAATAGTTGAGGACAATGTCCAGTCTCCTTAAGAGTATTCTAACTCTGTGTTTTGCGTTCAGTATGTGGCTCCCCTCACCCCCATTAAAACACATTTGAGCAGCTATATTAGGCTCTGCAGAGACACGGCTATCCTGTGTGTTTCACAGTCTTCACACAGAGCTCGGACAAGCAGCCTTCATTTTAGCACCTCTTTCACCCTGTTGATGTAGTGAATGTGCAAAGATGGGTGACCACAAACTCATAGTTTGGCAGCACGACTGAGAATAGCAGCATGACTGGCTTTTGGCTTTCTGCATCAGACTCACTGCTCTGAACCTAACTGTCCATCAGGCAGTAAGGGCCCAACATCTCAGCATTCAGTTCAGAGGTCAGAGGTGAAGCAAAAATAACAAACAAACAAAATAACAATCAGAGACTGTTTGTGATGGGGAACAACAGGATCTTGCCTCCAAACTGACATGAAACACAAGCCACTGTGAATGGAAATACTGTGTGGTTGGAAGTTGCTGGATTAGCAGGTCACTGGTTGCACTGTAACCGTTTGGCCACCAGGGGGAGCCCAATTTGGTATCTTTAGAACTCTGCAGGATCTCTGCTCATCTCTGCATGAGGGTCACTAGATGTACTAGTGCAGTTTGACAACCTGGGTGGGATCAGATGCCAGAGCTGGGCCAAGCGCTGATGACAGTGGGCCTTCTTCCACAAAAGCATCATAAACCTAAGCAGTCTTACTAAAGCTTTTGGGTCCATGGCATGTTATGGATGATATTCTATGGATTATTTCTGGAGTAATATCCATGATTAATAACCCCAGAGATGCAAGCAATTAAGAGATGTTTTATTTAAAAAAACAAACAAAAAAAAACAATGATGTGTGTGAAATATCTCTGTCAACGGATGGGTTTATAAAAGCTTATTTACATTCAAATACTTTTTCCCATGAAAAGGACAAGTTTAACACAGAGATACAAAAAACAAAACAAAACAAAACAAAGAGAAAAACACCTATTTCTGGAAGTAATCTATATGGTGCAGGACCTGTTTCCTGTAGCAAACAGGCATAAGATTTCAGTGGCTATAGTGCATCTCCAGTACTACTCTCTTCAGGGCTGAACACTGCTGTAGACAATGGAAGAATCCAGCCCTGGCTGCACAGTGCTGTAAGTGGGAGAGAGCTCCTCCTCTGGCTGAAGTGGGGAACTACACAATAAAGCACATCAGTAATCTTCATAGGTCTGACATTAGTAACACACTGATCAACATACAGTGTCAACTGGTAGGCTAAGTGTTAGTATTTTTACAGCAATGAAACATTCGAAACAGCATCTTTTTTACAGTATACAGCATCATTCAATGTGCAAATACAGATACAACAATTCACTATTGTTTGTCAGAGATCATGTTTCCCTCAGCAGTGAACTTTAAGTCTGCAGTGATTACTTAAATGCACATCAGCCCCCGTGTTGTAGTGGACCCGCACCATATTGTAGTGGACAAGTCAGAGACTTACCTCTGTGCATACCCAACCTTTTTGAACACAATACAAGCATACTGGACATCATCCCCCTGAACTCCTGCAGTCTGTCTGGGGCACTTTGGCTGGACACAGGCATAAAGGACATCGTCCACTGCTCCTCCTGCAGTCTGTCTGGAGCCGTGGGGCTGGATGGAGGAACACTGACCCCCATCATCCTCTGCAGCCTCAGCTGCTCTGCTCTGACCCGTGACACTGGAGTACTGATGGTCCTGAGGAGACAGATTGAAGAGTCAAATGTTAGATGTGGAGGCAGGACAGACTGAATGGGGACCTGGAGAATGAGACACATTACCTGCTCCTCTGGATTCTGTCTCTTTTTCGTTTGTCTGTGGAACAAAAGATGCCAAGTGAAAGCAAAAAGGATGGAAGGGTTAAAACACATGTAAGAGAAACAGGAAATCGTGTAGGTATTGTTTAACTTGTGTTTGATTATTTCACTCCCATTGACTCACCTCATCCAGACAAGCACACACAGCAGACCCACAGCTCCACACACTGAGAGTCCAATCACAGCGGCTATAAATGGGCTCTGGTCTCCTATAAGAGTCAAATATGAATAAAGTGAAGTGGGGAATCAATAACTCCAACTGAAGACAGGAGAAGATGCACTGATACCTTCAATCATGATTGACACTGTATTAGAGACCAGTAATCCAAGTCTATTCCTGGCCTCACAGTAGTACTGTCCTCCATCCTCAGATCTCATGTTAGTGATGCTGTACTGCTGTCCTGATCCTACTGGAGTGGACTCATTCACCTTAAACCAGTTGTAGTTCTCCACTGGTGGGTTGGCATCACTGCTGCAGGTCAGAGTCACTGAAGTGCCCTTGACAATCACATCAGGGTCAGAAAATATAATGGTTGTGTTCTTTGGGGGATCTAGGATAGAAACATACAATAGATCGTTCTGCTTTTTTTAAACGAATTCATACACATGCAGCCTTACATTATTAACCACCGTTTTCATGGAGGATGAAGGAACATGAATGAAAACGAAACGGCAGAAAATACAATTCGGTTTCCTAAAACTTTGTGGCCACGTACGGTTACGTACAGCACTCAGCCTTCGGCTTTAGGCCTTCGGGCGAGCAACACCCATGATGATGCCCACAAACAATCTGTTCTGACGCTTGTCTTCCAGAGGTGATACTCACATAGAACTTGGATAGACACGGCAGAAGAGGTTTGTTGGCCAATCCTATTGGCTGCTCGACAGAGATACTCTCCACTGTCCTCAGAACGGATCTTGCTGAAGGTGAGTGTCTTCTCCTCTCCTGACTTCAGTTCTACAGCTCCACTCTTCTTGATCCAGGTGTATGTGTGTACTGGTGGATCAGCTTCACTCATGCAGGTCAGAGTCACATTACTTCCCTCAGTTATTTCACCAGATGGATCAGACTTAATTGTTGTGTTCTTTGGACGATCTGGAACAAATATACAAATACAGTTAATGGTCAATATGTGGATCTTTACATTTACTGAATGAAACTGTTGGAAGCATACATAGTGTTGGCATCTGCTTTTTCAATCATATTAATTTTATAGTGATACTCACGTAACACATGAACAGACATAGGCTTAACAGTTGTATTTTTAGGAGAATCTTTAACATAAAAATATCAATCCCTTATGTAAAGTACAGTAACACCCCCAGGTGTAATATCTGTGTTCAAGGTGAGTGTACAAAAGGTAGCATTGAACTCACACAAAACATGTAGCTGTTTGTAAGGAGAGAGGTTAGACCCATAGCTGTCAGTTGCCACACAGTAGTACACTCCACTGTCCTCAGAGCGGATGTCACTGAAGGTGAGCTCCTTCTCTGTGTTGTTCAGTTGTCTGAATGTGTTTTCCCCGCTCTGCCCCCCTCTCTTGTACCATCTGTAATAGTTGTGCACTGGTTGGTTGGCTCCAGTGCTGCAGGTCAGAGTCACTCTGATTCCCTCAGTTATCTGCCCAGGAGGACCAATCACAACCTCTGGAATCCATGGACGAGCTACATACAGAACAACAACATCAAAAGTGATTCCATGTGATTAAATTCATCACAGGTGTACTTAACTCTCTTGTTGTTTTATGGTTACAACTTTGGTGTAGTGGTCAAAAATGACCTGAGCAGACCTGAGATAATACATTACTATGACAATACTGTCACTGATTATCATTAGATTGTGATAGACCTCAGTATCGACTTATGATCTGTTGAGTATTACAATTTTAATTATGGCGTAATTATGGCCTGTAGGCCATACTGATCGAAGCCTATGCAATTCAGTGAGGGAGCAAATATATTGGAAATAGGTTTTTGGTGGAGGCTGTCACTGGAAGCAAAAATAGGGAGTGAGGGGTGTGTTCATGTTTGTGTAAGTGAACACAAACACACTAACACTGTCCATCTGACCTGTAGTTAAGACTGTATGTGCCTGAAAATATTTTATTATATATTTTAAAGCTGAAAAAACACCCAATATGTTATGAAAATGATTGTGTCATGTGTTCAGATAACCTGCCTATATGAACAGTCATGGAGCCCCATGATCATCCAATCAGATTAAGTACATTTTTGAGAGGGGGAAAATGTGATTTCAGTCAAATTTGACTGGAAAACAACAGGAGGTTGAAGTGTACATTTAGTGAAAAACGTATCCAATAGGAATACATTATGAGGCCTATATGTTGCTAACCCAGGTTAGGAAAAGAAAAAACAACATATGCTTAAACTTTTACAGTGATGTTAGAGTTGACATATAAAGTGCAGAGTGTCTCACAGAGGGCATGAAGTAAAGAAAAGGCTAAACTCACAATAAACCCTCAGTCCCTTATGTGCTGATCTCTTCATGGCACCAGTACCGGTATTTACAATACAGTAATAATATCCCCTGTCTGTAGTTCTGATGGAATGGATGGTGTATGTATTCTCTTTTCCCTGTTTCAGGGCTGCCTGACTGTCAGTCTTATACCAGCTGTAGCTCTGCACTGGTAGATCAGATCTGCTGCTGCAGGTCAGAGTCACTTTTGTTCCTTCATAAATGTTATAAGGTGGGCAGATGAACACTGATGTGGTCTGTGGGACATCTAGGAGGAAATAACATTTGAGATTACATCTCTCTCTCTCTTTCTCTAACACACACACACACACACACACACACACACATATACACACACAGACACACACAAACGCACACACTCACACAGGTTAATCATTTGTGCAAACAAGTGTAATGAGATTGTTTGACTTTTACCTCTAACATGCAGGTAAACCCCTGGTGTTCCAAGCCACTTCTCTCCTTCAGTGTGTGTTATTATCCTGCAGTAATAGTAACCAGTGTCTGATGTAGTCAGTGAGTTTATTTGCAGTTGACATCCATGAGCTCCACACTGGTATACTGTGGCTCTGTCTCTGTATGAGTGGTCTGTGAGATCAGGGGAACCTCCATAAGGCTGGTTTGTCCAGTAAACTTGTTTAATGATCAGCCCACTGGGGTAGGTGTAAGAGCAGGACATCTCCACTGAACCCCCCACACAACCATAGGTACACTCAGGATTGTAAGTAACACTCCACTGCTGACCACACACACCTACCAGAGAAAACACACACAGTACACCACAGAACAACATCAACATAGGAATCAATAGTAGAAGAAACTAGATGTACCGCATAGCGATACATGGTATGACCACCGCAATGTATTGAAATGTGAGAACTGTTGGCATGACAAGTGTGTGGTAGAACAGTGTTGTGAGGTGGGAATTAGATTGGAAATTATGTCTTGGAAGTGGGTATGGATGTGTTTTTTGAATGAATGAGATTGTGTGTGATTTTGTAGTGTGTAGGAGTGATTTATGAAAGGGTAGGTGTTGTCATTGTATGTATGTAGCCTACATGTGTTAATTTGAACTCTTGCCACTTGGTGTTTGTGTAGAAATGGTAGTCATAAGATTGTCTTGTATGGAGTATCATATAAAAAAAAAAAATATATATATATATATATAGGTCTTTTGACACCTATATATGGCGATAAACAGCGCCCCCTATGACGAAATGTCACAAAATTTAGTACACATGACAAAAAAGCTGTTTAGAGATGGCATGCCAAGTTTGACCAAATTTGAGCAATTAAAAGCCAAGATATGTACTTTTAAAGAATTTTAAGCTACGTGTTAAATGTTCATTGACGTGTAACTTCGAAACAATTTATCTCAAGATAAATCCTTTGATAACTTTTTGTCAGCATTGTCTGTAGATGACGTATACCAAATTTGGTGAGATTCACATTAACGGCCTATGACGAGTTCGTTCAGATTCGTTTTCGCAATGTTCAAATTTCATGTAAATTGTTTTCGTTGGAAGTGGGCGTCGACCAGTATTTTCCATGCGTGAGGTTCAATAGATTTCACGATAAAAAAAAAAATGTTGTAAACATTAGCATTCTCTAATAATAGGCAAAATGACATTTTCTACAATTACAGCCCCCTATGGACCAAATTTTATGCATGTGCTGTGGTTTCAGAGGTCTTTGTGGTGATCGTGCATGACATATTTCGTGCAGTTCCCACCTTCTCGGTCCAAGATATTGGCAACTCAAAATCCCATTTTTGCATTTACCCTTATCATTAGGTGGCGCTATGCTTCACGTGAGCGTTTATGGGCTGGGTCGATACGTCTCTGTAACACCAACATACTAACACAAAATCGTTATCATGGGCAAAAATGTTAACGAGTTATTTAACAAAAACTGGTTTTTGACACCTAGCTTCGGCGATAAACAGCGCCCCCTATGACGAAATGTCACAAAATTTAGTACACATGACAAAAAAGCTGTTTAGAGATGGCATGCCAAGTTTGACCAAATTTGAGCAATTAAAAGCCAAGATATGTACTTTTAAAGAATTTTAAGCTACGTGTTAAATGTTCATTGACGTGTAACTTCGAAACAATTTATCTCAAGATAAATCCTTTGATAACTTTTTGTCAGCATTGTCTGCAGATGACGTATACCAAATTTGGTGAGATTCTCATTAACGGCCTATGACGGGTTCGTTCAGATTCATTTTCGCAATGTTCAAATTTCATGTAAATTGTTTTCATTGGAAGTGGGCGTCGACCAGTGTTTTCCATGCGTGAGGTTCAATAGATTTCACGATAAAAAAAAAAATGTTGTAAACATTAGCATTCTCTAGATAATAGGCAAAATGACATTTTCTACAATTACAGCACCCCCTATGGACCAAATTTTATGGCATGTGCTGTGGTTTCAGAGGTCTTTGTGGTGATCGTACATGACATATTTCGTGCAGTTCCCACCTTCTCGGTCCAAGATATTGGCAACTCAAAATCGCAATTTTTGCATTTACCCTTATCACTAGGTGGCGCTATGCTTCACGTGAGCGTTTATGGGCTGGGTTGATACGTCTCTGTAACACCAACATACTAACACAAAATCGTTATCTTGGGCAAAAATGTTAACGAGTTATTTAACAAAAACTGTTTTTTGACACCTAGCTTCGGCGATAAACAGCGCCCCCTATGACGAAATGTCACAAAATTTAGTACACATGACAAAAAAGCTGTTTAGAGATGGCATGCCAAGTTTGACCAAATTTGAGCAATTAAAAGCCAAGATATGTACTTTTAAAGAATTTTAAGCTACGTTTAAATGTTCATTGACGTGTAACTTCGAAACAATTTATCTCAAGATAAATCCTTTGATAACTTTTTGTCAGCATTGTCTGTAGATGACGTATACCAAATTTGGTGAGATTCACATTAACGGCCTATGACGAGTTCGTTCAGATTCGTTTTCGCAATGTTCAAATTTCATGTTAATTGTTTTCGTTGGAAGTGGGCGTCGACCAGTATTTTCCATGCGTGAGGTTCAATAGATTTCACGATAAAAAAAAAAATGTTGTAAACATTAGCATTCTCTATATAATAGGCAAAATGACATTTTCTACAATTACAGCGCCCCCTATGGACCAAATTTTATGGCATGTGCTGTGGTTTCAGAGGTCTTTGTGGTGATCGTGCATGACATATTTCGTGCAGTTCCCACCTTCTCGGTCCAAGATATTGGCAACTCAAATCCCATTTTTTGCATTTACCCTTATCATTAGGTGGCGCTATGCTTCACGTGAGCGTTTATGGGCTGGGTCGATACGTCTCTGTAACACCAACATACTAACACAAAATCGTTATCATGGGCAAAAATGTTAACGAGTTATTTAACAAAAACTGGTTTTTGACACCTAGCTTCGGCGATAAACAGCGCCCCCTATGACGAAATGTCACAAAATTTAGTACACATGACAAAAAAGCTGTTTAGAGATGGCATGCCAAGTTTGACCAAATTTGAGCAATTAAAAGCCAAGATATGTACTTTTAAAGAATTTTAAGCTACGTTTTAAATGTTCATTGACGTGTAACTTCGAAACAATTTATCTCAAGATAAATCCTTTGATAACTTTTTGTCAGCATTGTCTGTAGATGACGTATACCAAATTTGGTGAGATTCACATTAACGGCCTATGACGAGTTCGTTCAGATTCGTTTTCGCAATGTTCAAATTTCATGTAAATTGTTTTCGTTGGAAGTGGGCGTCGACCAGTGTTTTCCATGCATGAGGGTCAGTAGTTTTCACAATAAAAAGAAAATTGCTGTAAACATTAGCATTCTCTAGATAATAGGCAAAATGACATTTTCTGCAATTACAGCGCCCCCTATGGTCCAAATTTCATGGCTTGTGCTGTGGTTTTAGAAGTCTTTAGGGTGATCGTGCATGACATATTTTGCGCAGTTCCCAGCTTCTCGGTCCAAGATATTGCCAACTCAAAATCCCAATTTTTGCATTTACCCATATCAGTAGGTGGCGCTATGCTTCAAGTGAGTGTTTATGGCCTGGGTCGATACGTCTCAGTAACACCGACATATTACAAAAATTTCGTGTTGTTGGGTGAAAGGTTCATCGAGTTATTCAGCGAAAACTTTTGCCGGTCTCCCCCTCTTTGATGGACACTGGCACAGTGGGGGGGGGGGCCCTTGGGGGCCAAAAGCTCATATTCGCTCACAAACTTCTAGGGCTACTTGCCTACAAACATTCATCTCCCCCTGAGTTTCAGTGTCCCGGGAATCGTTGACGGAAAATCGGTGAAAAAAAAAAAAAAAAAAAAGGGAAAAAACGTGCAGCAACACCAACATGACCGCTTTCGCTAGCTTCGCTAGCGGCGGTCATAATGAATGTTCTTGCAGAGTACATGGCAGAACCTATAACATTGCTCACACTTAGGTGTGAAATAAGATGTTTATAAAGCTACTAGACAATTTGAGATGGCGTACGTTTATTTTTTTCTGTGCATAAATCATGTTGACCAAGTGCAGAAATTACTTTTTCTAATAAAAGCCTAGCAAATTTCCTAAAAAATGCAATTCATGAAGCCCAAACACTACAAAGGCACAACCACCTACCCACACAAAAACAAACACACACACACAAACTTTATCTGTTTGTGGTCAATATATTGACACATGCTATGTCGCTATGTCACTTCTCAGAAGAGCTGATGTTCTGAGGAAAAGGAGAAGTTTGCTCTTTGCACTCCACTTAAATGTGCAAACACAGTATGTAAGTCAGATTTTTTTTTTCCTAATATAATCCAAAATGGTTTCTGAATTTTAACATTATTTCATATTCAGCATGCTAATCAGGACTACCCATTTCTGGATCAAATGATCATTTCAGATTTAGATCAAATTAGATTTGGTAATTTCAGAATATGAACACACCAACACACCAGCTAATTCCACAAGCCATACAGACTATGCAGTTTTGGGGTCAATGTCAAAAACGACCCTGACGAAGGCATAAGCTGAGACATTGGTCAAATAAATGCAAACACATGTAAGTTCTAAGTGTGTCACAACACTTTTTGTATTGATTCAATGTAGACAACCTGATGAAAATATACGTATATATATATGAAGAATTCACAACATTACCTTTCTCACCTTTAAATGCCAGATACATTCTACAAGCCCTTATACAAGGCATCTGTGACATACCGGCAAACAAGACAGAGAACCATTTTGTGTACTGCCAGGTCTTAGTGAAATATTGTTTTTGATAAATCAGACTGTATCATTTCCATTTGAAAGAGTTTAACCAGGTTTTCTTACATTAGTGACAGAGGAACATCAAGCGTTTGACTGACCTTTAGCTGTGAACAGGATCACCATAGACAGACAGGTCACACAGCTCCTTACCATTAAAGACAGGCCCTGAAAGTTTCAGCAACCACTTGCAAACTTTAGAAACTGATTTAAGGTCATGAGGATAGTATGCTTGTCGAAACAAATTACAAACATGTATCATAGAAGATTTGGTCAAAAGCATTTTTTGATGGAAAAAATATGACATGAAGCTCTCAAAAGTATAGCATACAGCTCTTACCATGTTTTGCTGCTCATGAACCCCAGTGATGTCTGGAGGGTGGAGTGTAAAACTCTCTCACAGTTCTCACCTATTCAGCACTGCTGCACATGAATAAGGAAGGAAATTCTAACCAGAGAAAATATTTTTGACTTCTTCATTTGTCCTTACCCTGCTCATTTTTTATTTATATACTGTTAAAACATGTTAGAACATATGTACTCTTTGATCTAAGATGCAACACCCTTCCCCGACACACACACACACACACACACACACACACACACACACACACACACACACACACACACACACACACATACACACACAGAAACACACACAGACACCTAAATGGTGTTGGGCAACTATAGTTACCTCTGCAGAGACACAGTTTCCTGTGTGGTTTGGCCTCCACACAGAGTTCGGACAAACATTTTATTTTAGCACTTCAGCCATCTTGTTGTGTAATATCGAATAAGAATCAGTTACACATGCGTGTGTGTCCTCTAAATTAACTAGTAATTCAACTCCAACTCCAGATACTGTACATAAAAGACTGCTTCATAGAAAGTGAATACACGCACACACAAACACACACAAACACACACACACACACACACACACACACACACTCAAGTCTAAACACTTTCTATGAAGCAGTCTTTTATGTACAGTATCTGCAGTTGATTTATAATATACATATATGAAGTTAATTTAGAGGACAAGCACGCATGGCTCAGAAAATGTCTCAGGCCACAACAAGATGGCTGAAGTGCTAAAACAAAATGCTTGTCCGAACTCTGTGTGGAGGCCAAACCACACAGGAAACTCTGCAGAGGCAACTATAGCTGCCCAACAGCATTTAAGTGTCTGTCTGTGTGTGTGTGTGACAGCCATCATTTCTGACCGTATGAATGTAATTCTGTTAAAGGGGAACTCCAGCATATTTAACCCTGTGGTGAAACGTCACATCCCTCAGTATCGCCCCCTGCAGGATATGATCTCCAGTTGATTGTGTCTAAAAGTCCAGCATTAAAGTCTCCTGCCACACTGCAACTTTGTGGCTTCACAGGTACATCTTGTGGCCAGGGCTTTCAGGGGCTTCCATTTGGCAAATGCACATGCAATACAATGATGTCATTTCTGTGCATTACACAGTAGAGTTTGACCACTAGGGTGACCTTCCACCATACCAGGGGCTCTAGCACTCAGTAGCGCCCTCTGCAGGAAATGGTCTCCTATTGATTATCTCCAGAGTGCACTCAGTTGCGCCATCTGTTGGAAAAAACAAATAAAAAACAAATAACTATCAGAAGGTATGAAAAGTTATTGAAATTGGAACCAAACTAATTTTAAAACAAGCAGATATGTATTTTTTTGTTTGTTTGTTTCTTTTTTATTTTGTAGAAAGAAATTTACAGTATGTAAACTGACTGCCTGAAGAAAAACAAAAAGTCCTCCCAGGTAATATTATTTTCCTTTTGGCCTTCAGGTAAGTCCAGTATCTAGCATCTATCATGTCACACATGCACTAATGATAGCAATAATTTTAGATGTGTATTCTGCCTCAGACGGCCAGGAGCCGCCACCATTTGGCATGGCAATGAAACTATAGGGATCATCCTCCCCTGGTGATCAATGTAAATTAACTGCTGGTACCCCTGTGGCTAGGGAGAACCTTTTGTTCATATTTACACTGCAAAGACAAACTTACCTCAGATAGATTTGGAATGTATATCTGTATGTTATGAAATGGTGAATCTATTCATGTTTGGTATCATCTTTATTGTCTCAGTACAAGGAGTACAATAGTCAAAGTGTATGACTGGTCAGGACAATCCATAAGTAATATTTCTGAGTCTTGGTGTCTACATACAACTGGATAGCCACTTAATAATGCTAATTGCCGTAGGTGTGTCCTTGGACATTAGACACGATGGCGCCAGGTAAAGAACCAATCACTTTTATTGTATTGTACTTCAACTGTATGCAACTCCCCTCAGTTAAGTGTATTTAAGTAGAACACTTTCATTGTTTAAGTTAGATTTAATGGTGGATGCTTTCGGGCTGAAACTCTTATGTCTCCCTTGACGCGCCTTGTAACGATTAAACCTGTTTCCTGAAGTTCCTGAGTCTGCCACCAGTCTGCAATTATTACTACAAAACTAATTGCTTTCACTAATGCATCAGGTTTGAGCTCATATGATGATCACAGGTCCAACCATATGAACATAACTGTGTACTTTAGATGTTGACACAACATCAATATTGATTTGTATTCGTCTTCAGGCTCTGGTAAACTGCATCTGATGTTGCTGTTCAGGTGCTGGTAAACTGCATGAGCTTGGGTGGTGTTGGGGTTCAGGTGCTGGTAAGCGGCATGAGGTTGGGTGGTGTTGGGGTTCAGGTGCTGGTAAGCTGCATGAGGTTGGGTGGTGTTGGGGTTCAGGTGCTGGTAAGCTGCATGAGGTTGGGTGGTGTTAGTGCTTAGGTTAGTACTTAGGATTTCCAATCTGGGCAACATTTACAATAATCTCTGGTATCCTGAATTGCAGGAGGTACTTTTTTAACATACAACTCAGTGGCTTCAAAATATATGTCAATGCTCAAAAATTGTCCTGTCATCTGCCTCACCTGTTCATGTGTTGTATGTCTACGTCTCTCTGGTGTTTACTGCTAACAAAATGACAGATTGCTTTGACGTGAAATAATCATGTAGCTTTCTTTTGAAATCCCAATTGTACAACAGTGAGTAATGTGTGGACAGTTGGGGACAGGAGAAACAGAATCTTGAGGTGGTGTTACAGTAAATGACAGGAGTAAAGCTGTCTCTCAGTTACACTCATTTATCTGACCATGATATCCACACCAAAGACACACAGGTGCACAAATGGAGACTGTTATTATCACATCAGTCTCTAGAGGGCACTGCTCCCCTGCAGGACTCCTAGGCCCCTACCATGCCGTGGCGCACTGTGCATTCGCGACATGCGCATGCTGTCATTACTATTCTGTGCCAGCGCATCGTTCATTTTTTCCGGCAAAAAATCACGTTGTCTAGATAGCAGATGACACTGCGCCGTCATGGGTGTGTCAGCGAAAAGAAGAGGTGTGGTCTGACGCAAAGCGTGCCAGATGCTATTATAAGGACGCAAAAATTAAATCCGCCAGTGACCAACAAAACCCTGGTCTGCCGTCAGTTGCGCATTGCTGAAAAGCTATTTTAGGGGCGCACAGCGCTTTGGGATATGAAAGCGTGCACAATGCGCGAACACCATGCTTCTCTCATCAGCAGGAGCGTGCAACAGGGTTTATACAAAAGTTTTTCATGTGGAGAAAAAAATTATGGAGTCCCTGGAAATATGAAATATAAATGTTCATCACATATATCACAATATTGCACTGTTCGGATGTTCTTTTTTTGCCAAAGGCGGAGGACACAACTGAGGATATTTCCTCCCATACTTCCTTGACCCGTGGAGGTTTGGGGGGATTCTTTCCATCCCCGAAGATAACCTGTTCACGCGCTTTTACCTCGCACACTAGCTGATCGGTCTCCTCCATCGAAAAACGCTCCTGTTTTCCTGGTAAATTCGCCATCTTAATAGCAACACACCATGGAAAATGCGCTGCTGGATTTTAAAGGGAATGAGAGTATAAATCCTGATTGGTTAATTGTATGTTATGCCCAAAACACACCCAAGACTAATGAAGTACTTTAAGACCGACCCTTTTGAACCATGCATCTGGCGCAATGTTCGCTTTTCCCGCCGTCAAAATACCAAATTGTGTCGGGCACTCCCCCTAAGCAACTTGCGCGACAGACTTTAGACAATGCGCATATGATCATGAAAATAGAGCCCCTAGTATCTCAGAGTATTCATCACACATGCACACCACGCACATCACACAAAAGTGCATAATCTGAGCTTTCAAATGCTACTAGTTGTTAGTTGCTGGGATAAATATGAGAAAATTAACTCTGAAATTAATGAACTTAATAGTTTAACCAATTGAGCATATTGCATTCCTCTCTAAAGCAACACCCTTTTCTCTGTTGAACTGCTTTCACAGTATTTGTAACACATAGTACATAGCCTCCCAGTATATCACATATTATTGTAGACATTACACAATCTGAACTTTGTAATACGAGTTGAGCTACCGTGATAAATGGTTCACCAAACAGATATAACTATGAAATTATGTTGCATGTGATCATATTTTAGTCTGCATAAAAGTAATTCTTCTATAATCAGATATAAAACTGCTAAAATTACACAAATGCTTGTTTTGGCCAAACACCATATTACAAATCACTCTTCACTGCTTTCTCACCAAACGATATGTTAAGAGTAGGTCATTTCCACTGAACCCCCCCTTACAGAACAGATGCTCTCAGATGCTCGAAGTGACACTCCATTGCTGACCACACACACCTACAAGAGGACACACACACAAGGTAAATCTGAAGAGGAGCAACAAAAGAGTGGGAGAAAGCAAAATACTTGTGGAGTAAATGGCAGGTCTAAACCATACATGTTTATACACTGTGACTGTGATATCAACTGTGTATTGAGGCCTATATGAATGAATGAATGAATTCCTTTATTTGTTATAGAGGGACAATGTACATTAAGGGACATTGTACACGTAAAATGTAAATGCACCCAATTATAGCCAAAAGGCTCATTTCCATTGGGAGTCCCCCTGCCAAAGAAGCATGGCAATGGTACCTGGTAATTAAATCATGAAGTTACACAGAAAAATAGCAGTACAATATATAAAACAGATACATTACATAACATATGTCCGTATACACCCCCCCCCCCCCCCCAACACACACACACACACACACATACACACACACACACACACAAGACCCCATACACTCCCACCCACACACAAGCACACATGCCCACAAACCAGCACACACACACATTCCATATATCTGTCTGTAAAACACCCCCCACAACACACACACCAACCCCACGCAATCCCAAACACACACACACAGAACACCCACCCACACACAAACACAGATGCCCACACACCAAGACACACTCTTGTGAACTCATATACTAATGCTAACAGATTTGGTTGTCAATTAGCCATTTCTTTAATTTTGTTTTAAATGAGCTATATGAGCTGGACTCTCTTACATTTTGAGGGACTGTATTCCACTCGCTAGCTGCCTTGCATGTGAAAAAGATGTTTTCCTATGAGGCATTACACAATCTCCACTCACGGCCCCTCTAGTACCACTGGTTTCAGATTATCTAAATTGCAAAAGACTATAGAGAGGAGGTGGAGCAAATTTTTTAAAATAACAAGATTGTTACAGTTTAGAAGCCTACATTTATTAAATATTGTACAGTGAAGGAAGGATCTTGGTTTTTATCTAGAATTTTGATAGCTTGTTTGTATAAAGATGTTACTGGCTTTAGTGTAGTGAAGTACACTATATACCACACTATATACAGTATATGGCAATATTCCTCAGACACTGTGTCCAATACAAGATGTAATACATGTTATTTTCTATGGAAACACTGAAGAAACACCAAATTCTCTCTCTTTCTCTCTCTCTCTCTCTCTCTCTCTCACACACACACACACACACACACACATACACACACATACATATACACACACACACAAATGCTTGTGTTTGTATGTTGTGGGATGACCTGACAGGAACCTACATTGTGGGAGCCACCCTCTCTCGACATCATACACCTCTGAAAAATTCAGGCATGATGAGATGCACTTCAGGAGCATGAATATCACTGCAAATGGACAATATTCATAACTTGGGTTCAGACCTGACTGGGACCTCCCATTTGGGGACTTCTCAGGCATCACTATTCTTCTGAGGACCCGAAACACAAATCTCAGTTTGTGCTATTCTTCTGAGGAACATCTTAAGACACTTCTAAGGTATATCATTCTTCTTGGGAACAGCTGTTCTGATATCTCTAGACAGGACCAACAGTCAGACACCTGTGCCACAGACTGACTGCAGTCCTAGTCTAAACGTGAAGGTGATGCGGCCTACCTGCCTACCTATGGTCACAAAATTAGAGTCAGAGTTAGTAGATTTAGATATAGAGTTAGTTATAGCCACCATTTTAATGAATTTTCAGAAATATTTTTTTTACATTTTGTTTTTTCAGATATGTCACTGAATCTACATTTGGTTTGCTGTGGTATTATTTATTTTTACATTAAATCAACATAATTGAGGTTTGGTCAATATTTATTGAGATAAAAAACTAGACTTTTGAATATTTTCAAAAATGGATTTCTAATGTTTTGGAACCAAACTCTTCATATATAATTTAATTCTAAAATTTTAAATTCTATATTTAAGGCGTAGCCTACACAATACAGAATACATGTACACATGCATGAATTGAAAAGGTAAAAAAAAGTCAGAAAATGTAAGAAAATGAAACTTTGCATCCTGCTAGGTGCAGTCAGCAATGATAAGCGGTTTGTAAACATACAGCACAACCCTCTGGTAATATCTCTCCACGATCCACTAGCTCTCGTTTCTTCAAGGAGACTGTAAAAATACTCTTCCTATGATATCCTGGCTCTATGAACTGGAAACAATTATATGAGCTCACAGAAGATGACAACAATCATGTTACACTTAGTTAAACACACATACATACACACACACACAAATATGCCTTAGATTGTGAAGCCATGTTTAGCTTCTACATGATTGTGCTTTCCTCCCCCTCTCTCCAAATAAATAATTGTTCATGGACTTTAAGTAACTTGGAAAATTACTTTTTTTTAGCAACTACTTGCGAATATTCTCCTGAGATGATAATTACATTGTGATGTGATGTGATGATTGTGATTTCTTATGTGTGGAATGGAGATTTATATTAAATGTTATTTGAGAGTTTGGTACAGTGGATCAGGTTCAGTGGTGTTGGTGTTCAGGCTCTGGTAAACTGCATCAGGTTGGGTGGTGTTGAAGTTCAGGCTCTGGTAAACTGCATCAGGTTGGGTGGTGTTGGGGTTCAGCCTCTGGTAAACTGCATCAGGTTGGGTGGTGTTGGGGTTCAGACTCTGGTAAACTGCATCAGGTTGGGTGGTGCTGGTGTTCAGGCTCTGGTAAACTGCATCAGGTTGGGTGGTGTTGGTGTTCAGGCTCTGGTAAACTGCATCAGGTTGGGTGGTGTTGGTGTTCAGCCTCTGGTAAATGCATCAGGACAAGTTGAAAAGGACAAATTTAACACAGAGATACAAAAAACAAAACAAAACAAAGAGAAAAACACCTATTTCTGGAAGTAATCTATATGGTGCAGGACCTGTTTCCTGTAGCAAACATGCATAAGATTTCAGTGGCCATGGTGCATCTCCAGTACTACTCTCTTCAGGGCTGAACACTGCTGTAGACAATGGAAGAATCCAGCCCTGGCTGCACACTGCTGTAAGTGGGAGAGAGCTCCTCCTCTGGCTGAAGTGGGGAACTACACAATAAAGCATATCAGTAATCTTCATAGGTCTGACATTAGTAACACACTGATCAACATACAGTGTCAACTGGTAGGCTAAGTGTTAGTATATTTACGGCAATGAAACATTCAAAACAGCATCTTTTTTACAGTATACAGCATCATTCAATGTGCAAATACAGACACAACAATTCACTATTGTTTGTCAGAGACCATGTTTCCCTCAGCAGTGAACTTTAAGTCTGCAGTGATTACTTAAATGCACATCAGCCCCCGTGTTGTAGTGGACACACACCATATTGTAGTGGACCTCTGTGCACGCCCAACATTTTTGAACACAACACTAGTATACTGGACATGATCCCCCTAAACTTCTGCGGCCTGTCTGGAGCACTTTGGCTGGACACAGGCATAAAGGACCCTCATCATCCTCTTCAGCCTCAGCTGCTCTGCTCTGACCAGTGACACTGGAGTACTGATGGTCCTGAGGAGACAGATTGAAGAGTCAAATGTTAGATGGGGAGGCAGGACAGACTGAATGTGGACCTGGAGAATGAGACACATTACCTGATCATCTGGATTCTGTCTCCTCTTCATTTGTCTGTGGAACAAAAGATGCCAAGTGAAAGCAAAAAGGATGGAAGGATTAAAACACATGTAAGGATTAAAACACATGTTTATTTGTGCACGATTACGGTATTTCGAGTATTTTTGAGTGTAGTCATTTTTGAAAATCCTGCCTCACACAAATATGTCGATGCGAAAGGGATGAGAATCTTCAAGACAAAGTCACACAGTTGAGGGTATTCCTGCATCAGTGCTGCCCAGAATGACGAAAGAGAGCATGAGGTAAACTTTCAACACGCACGGTGAAAAAGGCAGAGGGGTAGTGCACGCTAGCAGTTAATACAAAACAAAGTACTGGCTAGGGCTGAGATGGGGGCAGTAAAAATACAGGTTGGGGTGTTAGTCTTTAGAAAGACTGTTTGAGTTTTGATGTATACACTGTATATCGGGATTGATAATAGACTAACGACATCTTGCACAAGCGAACTCGGCATGGGACTAGAGTGAATGTGGAGCTATGGTGCGGATGCGGACGGTAATACGTGACGTCACAGGCTCAAAATACTACGTACGGTGTGCTAGATTTTACGAAACTATTGATTTGTTTGTGTGTTATAATAGTCCAAACACCTGCATTTTGACATGGGCAAATGTGTTGCATCTCCTTGCATCTACTAATAGCAAATGAGCCTCGGCTGAGTGGCACTGGTTGCACCACAGTATCTTAGCCAGCAGGGGGTATCAGATGTTCCTGATGACAGATGTTGGGTCTCGCTTCCCATAAGAAATGTAAGCTTAGGTATTACGTAAAGTTCTTTATACAAACATCTTCAGCTTTTGAACCGATGTCTACTCTTTTGGCTAGTAAAAGAGTATTCATATTATGCACTATGTTATATGCATGGCAAAGACACCAAAAATAAACATTTAAGAGAGGTGCTTTATTTGAAAAACACAGTCTAGAAATTACATTTTTATATAACACAGCTATTACTGTAATATCAAATGCACAGACATCAGAGAAATTAAAACAGAATTACCCATAGAACCTCATTAAGGATGTATGTGAACTCTCTGATTGAAACATACTGGTGTATTTAATCTTGTTTACATGTACTAATCTAAATGAAAAGGTCAAGTTTAACACACCAAGTAACAAAGATATACAAAAAAACAAACAAAAAAAGTTCAACAAGTTCAAAGTTCAACTGGATCAACATATCTGTGGAAAGTTCAGCATATATTGGAAAAAAAATCAGAGTAAAACGCCTTTTTATGGAAGATAATCAGTACAGTGCAGGACCTGCTTCCTGTAGAAATTTCAGTGGGAGTGGGGCACCTCTAGTACTTCTCTCTTCTGGGCTGGACACTGCTGTAGGGATTGGAAGAGTACATTGCTGTAGATGGGAGAGAGCTCCTCCTCTGGTTGAACTGGGGAACTATACAAGAAAGCACATTGGTTCTGAAATTTGTAACACACATGTAAACAAACAATATCAGCTGGAAGGGGTTAACATTTTTTTACAACAAAATAATTAAAAAAATGTGAGAATAAACATTTTTTTCAACAACAACAACAACAATAACGAAAACCATAGAGTAACATGACAGCAGTACAGAATATTCTCAGTCTTCACCAAATGTGTTCCTACCACAACTCACTAATCTCATTTCTAGTTTGTGTTTCCCTGGCACACTGAGCTCTACACTGTAAAGGTTGCAGTGGTAACTGTCCATCATCATCTGTGTTGTAGTGCACATTACATTACATTGTACAGTACTGCTCACTGCAATGAATCATAGAGTGCATTGTAGAGCACAGTGTTATGTGGAAAGGAAGCTCACCCCTCTGCAGCTTCTGTCTTCTTGAACTGGACACTGGCATACTGGACATCATCCCCCTGAACTCCTGCAGTCTGTCTGGAGCACTTTGGCTGGACACAGGCATAAAGGACATCGTCCACTGCTCCTCCTGCAGTCTGTCTGGAGCCGTGGGGCTGGATGGAGGAACACTGACCCTCATCATCCTCTGCAGCCTCAGCTGCTCTGCTCTGACCAGTGACACTGGAGTACTGATGGTCCTGAGGAGACAGATTGAAGAGTCAAATGTTAGATGGGGAGGCAGGACAGACTGAATGTGGACCTGGTGAATGAGACACATTACCTGCTCCTCTGGATTCTGTCTCTTTTTCGTTTGTCTGTGGAACAAAAGATGACAAGTGAAAGCAAAAAGGATGGAAGGATTAAAACACATGTAAGGAAAAAAGAGAATCGTGTAGGTACTGTTTAGCTTGTGTTTGATTATTTCAGCGCCTTTGACTCACCTCATCCAGACAAGCACACACAGCAGACCCACAGCTCCACACACTGAGAGTCCCACCACAGCAGATATAAATGGGCTCTGGTCTCCTGTAAGAGTCGAATATAAATTAAGTCAAATGGGGAATCAATAACTCCAACTGAAGACAGGAGAAGATGCACTGATACCTTCAATTATGATTGACAATGTATTAGAGACCAGTGATCCAAGTCTATTCCTGGCCTCACAGTAGTACTGTCCTCCATCCTCAGAGGTGATGTTAGTGATCCTGTACTGCTGTCCTGATCCTACTGGAGTGGACTCATTCACCTTAAACCAGGAGTAGTCCTCCACTGGTGGGTTGGCATCACTGCTGCAAGTCAGAGTCACTGAAGTGCCCTTGACAATCACATCAGGGTCGGAAAATATAATGGTTGTGTTCTTGGGGGGGATCTAGGATAGAAAGATACAATAGATCGTTCTGCTTTTTTTAAACTAATACATACACACACAACCTTACATTATTAACCACCGTTTTCATGGAGGATGAAGGAACATGAATGAAAACTAAACAGCAGAAAATACAATTCGGTTTCCTAAAACTTTGCGGTCACGTACGGTTACCTACAGCACTCAGCCTTCGGCTTTGTGCCTTCGGGGCGAGCAACACCCATGAGGATATCCACAAACAACCTCACTCCCACCCGTGTTATATTGCTTAATTAAGACATGCTTCTGTCCAAAGTTCCAGAACACAAGATCTGGGTCCTCTGTACTTCCGTCCTTAATTATCTGTTCTGACGCTTGACATACAGAAGTGATACTCACATACAACTTGGATAGACACGGCAGAAGAGGTGTGTTGGCCAAGCCCATTGCCTGCTCGACATTGATACTCTCCACTGTCCTCAGAACGGATTTTGATGAAGGTGAGTGTCTTCTCCTTTCCTGACTTCATTTCTACAGCTCCACTCTTCCTGATCCAGGTGTAATTGTGTACTGGTGGATCAGCTTCACTTATGCAGGTCAGAGTCACAATACTTCCCTCAGTTATTTCACCAGATGGATCAGACTTAATTGTTGTGTTCTTTGGACGATCTGGAACAAATATACAAATACAGTTAATGGTCAATATGTGGATCTTTACATTTACTGAATGAAACTGTTGGAAGCATACATAGTGTTGGCATCTGCTTTTTCAATCACATTAATTTTACAGTGATACTCACGCAACACATGAACAGACATAGGCTTAACAGTTGTATTTTGAGCAGAATCTTTAACATAAAAATATCAATCCCTCATGTAAAGTACAGTAACACCCCAAGCTGTAATATCAGTGTTCAAGGTGAGGTAGCATTACACTCACACAAAACATGTAGCTGTTTGTAAGGAGAGAGGTTAGACCCATAGCTGTCAGTTGCCACACAGTAGTACACTCCACTGTCCTCAGAGCAGATGTCACTGAAGGTGAGCTCCTTCTCTGTGTTGTTCAGTTGTCTGAATGTGTTTTCCCCGCTCTGCCCCCCCTCTCTTGTACCATCTGTAATAGTTGTGCACTGGTTGGTTGGCTCCAGTGCTGCAGATCAGAGTCACTCTGATTCCCTCAGTTATCTGCCCAGGAGGACCAATCACAACCTCTGGAATCCATGGACGAACTACATACAGAACAAAGACATCCAAAGTGATTCCATGTGATTAAAATGCAAATGCATTACAGCAGTGTCTATAAGGTGTACCTATGCTGTTAGAATATATTGTAAGCCCTATATGTTACTAACCCAGGTAAGGAAAAGAAAAAATCAACATATGCTTAAACATTTACAGTGATGTGATAGTTTACATATCAAGTTCAGAGTGTCTCACAGAGGGGCATGAAGTAGAGAAAAGGCTAAACTCACAATAAACCCACAGTTCCTCATGTGCTGATCTCTCCATGGCACCAGTACTGTTATTTACAATACAGTAATAATTTCCCTTGTCTGTAGTTCTGATGGAATGGATGGTGTATGTATTCTCTTTTCCCTGTTTCAGGGCTGCCTGACTGTCAGTCTTATACCAGCTGTAGCTCTGCACTGGTAGATCAGATCTGCTGCTGCAGGTCAGAGTCACTGTTGTTCCTTCATAAATGCTATAAGGTGGGCAGATGAACACTGATGTGGTCTGTGGGACATCTAGGAGGAAATAACATGTGAGATTACATCTCTCTCTCTCTTTCTCTCTCTCTAACACACACACACACAGGTTAATCATATGTGCAAACAAGCGTAATGAGATTGTTTATCTTTTACCTCTGACATACAGGTAAACCCCTGGTGTTCCAAGCCACTTTTCTCCTTCAGTGTGTGTTATTATCCTGCAGTAATAGTAACCAGTATCTGATGCAGTCAGTGAGTTTATTTGCAGTTGACATCCATGAGCTCCATACTGGTATACTGTGACTCTGTCTCTGTAGTTTGAGTTGTCTGTAAGATCAGAGGAACCTCCATAACGCTGTTTTGTCCAGTAAACTTGTTAATAATCAGCCCACTGGGTAGGTGTAAGAGCAGGACATCTCCACTGAACCCCCCACACAACCATAGGTCCTCTCAGGATTTAAGTAACACTCCACTGCTGACCACACCACCTACCAGAGAAAACACACACAGTACACCACAGAACAACATCAACAAAGGAATCAATAGTAGAAGAAATGAATGTTCTTGCAGAGTACATGGCAGAACCTATAACATTGCTCACACTTAGGAGTGAAATAAGATGTTTATAAAGCTACTAGACAATTTGAGATGGCGTACGTTTATTTTTTTCTGTGCATAAATCATGTTGACCAAGTACAGAAATTACTTTTTCTAATAAAAGCCTAGCAAATTTCCTAAAAAATGCAATTCATGAAGCCCAAACACTACAAAGGCACAACCACCTACCCACACAAAAACAAACCACACACACACAAACTTTATCTGTTTGTGGTCAATATATTGACACATGCTATGTGGCTATGTCACTTCTCAGAAGAGCTGATGTTCTGAGGAAAAGGAGAAGTTTGCTCTTTGCACTCTACTTAAACTTGCACAGTATGAACGTCAGATCTTTTTTTTTTTTTTTCCTAATATAATCCAAAAGGGTTTCTGAATTTTAACATTATTTCATATACAGCATCCTAATCAGGACTACACATTTCTGGATCAAATGATCATTTCAGATTTAGATCAAATTAGATTTGGTAATTTCAGAATATGAACACACCAACACACCAGCTAATTCCACAACCCATACAGACTATGCAGTTTTGTGGTCAATGTCAAAAACGACCCTGACGAAGTCACAAGCTGAGACATTGGTCAAATAAATGCAAACACATGTAAGTTCTAAGTGTGTCACAACACTTTTTGTATTGATTCAATGTAGACAACCTGATGAAAATATACGTATATATATATATGAAGAATTCACAACTTTACCTTTCTCACCTTTAAATGCCAGATACATTCTACAAGCCCTTATACAAGGCATCTGTGACATACCGGCAAACAAGACAGAGAACCATTTTGTGTACTGCCAGGTCTTAGTGAAATATTGTTTTTGATCAATCAGACTGTATCATTTCCATTTGAAAGAGTTTAACCAGGTTTTCTTACATTAGTGACAGAGAACATCAAGCGTTTGACTGACCTTTAGCTGTGAACAGGATCACCATAGACAGACAGTCACACAGCTCCTTACCATTAAAGACAGCCCTGAAAGTTTCAGCAACCACTTGCAAACTTTAGAAACTGATTTAAGTCATGAGGATAGTATGCTTGTTGAAACAAATTACAAACATGTATCATAGAAGATTTGGTCAAAAGCATTTTTTGATGGAAAAATATGACATGAAGCTCTCGAAAGTGTAGCATACAGCTCTTACCATGTTTTACTGCTCATGAACCCCAGTGATGTCTGGAGGGTGGAGTGTAAAACTCTCACAGTTCTGACATATTCAGCACTGCTGCACATGAATAAGGAAGGAAATTCTAACCAGAGAAAATATTTTGACTTCTTCATTTGTCCTTACCCTGCTCATTTTTTATTATATACTGTTAGAACATGTTAGAACATATGTACTCTTTGATCTAAGATGCAACACCCTGCTCCGACACACACACACACAGACACACACGCATGCACACACACACATACACACACAGAAACACACACAGACACCTAAATGGTGTTGGGCAACTATAGTTACCTCTGCAGAGACACAGTTTCCTGTGTTGTTTGGTCTCCACACAGAGTTCGGACAAGCATTTTATTTTAGCACTTCAGCCATCTTGTTGTGTAATATCGAATAAGAATCAGTTACATGCGTGTGTGTCCTCTAAATTAACTTCATATATATATATATAATTCAACTTCAACTCCAGATACTGTACATAAAAGACTGCTTCATAGAAAGTGAATACACGCAACACAAACACACACAAACACACACACACACACACACACACACTCAAGTCTAAACACTTTCTATGAAGCAGTCTTTTATGTACAGTATCTGCAGTTGATTTATAATATACATATATGAAGTTAATTTAGAGGACAAGCACGCATGGCTCAGAAAATGGCTCAGGCCACAACAAGATGGCTGAAGTGCTAAAACAAAATGCTTTGTCCGAACTCTGTGTGGAGGCCAAACCACACAGGAAACTCTGCAGAGCAACTATAGCTGCCCAACAGCATTAAGTGTCTGTCTGTGTGTGTGTGACAGCCATCATTCTGACCGTATGAAATATAATTCTGTTAAAGGGGAACTCCAGCATATTAACCTTGGTGAAACGTCACATCCCTCAGTATCGCCCCTGCAGGATATGATCTCAGTTGATTGTGTCTAAAAGTCCAGCATTAA
>PYXC01001998.1:0-23416 GCA_015244755.2 Tenualosa ilisha
ATGCATACATTAAACCAGACGTTCACTTCATGCTGTTTCTAGAAATGTATGATTTAAGGCAGATTGTTGTAAATCAGTCAGTGTCACAGTGAAAAATACCTCAGTGTGGTTCACTCGTCTTCAGATTCGGTGGGTTCCTGCAACGAAACATTGAGGATATTGGGCACATGGAAAGTTGGAACGTGGCTATGCATACATTAAACCAGACGTTCACATCATGCTGTTTCTGAAAATGTATGATTTAAGGCAGATTGTTGTAAATCAGTCATTGTCACAGTGAAAAATACCTCAGTGTAGTTCACTCGTCTTCAGATTCGGTGGGGTTCTGCAACGAAAAATTGAGGATATTGGGCACATGGAAAGCTGGAACGTGGCTATGCATACATTAAACCAGACGTTCACATCATGCTGTTTCTAAAAATGTATGATTTAAGGCAGATTGTTGTAAATCAGTCAGTGTCACAGTGAAAAATACCTCAGTGTGGTTCACTCGTCATGAGATTCGGTGGGTTCCTGCAACGAAAAATTGAGGATATTGGGCACATGGAAAGTTGGAACGTGGCTATGCATACATTAAACAAGACGGTGTCTTCATGCTGTTTCTAAAAATGTATGATTTAATGTAGATTTTTGGAAATCAGGCAAAGTCACAGTAAAACTTACGTCAATCTGGTTCACTCGGCATCAGTTTTGGTGGGGTCCTGCAACGAAAAATTCAGGATATTGGGCACATGGAAAGTTGGAACGTGGCTATGCATACATTAAACCAGACGTTCACATCATGCTGTTTCTGAAAATGTATGATTTAAGGCAGATTGTTGTAAATCAGTCATTGTCACAGTGAAAAATACCTCAGTGTAGTTCACTCGTCTTCAGATTCGGTGGGGTTCTGCAACGAAAAATTGAGGATATTGGGCACATGGAAAGTTGGAACGTGGCTATGCATACAATTAAACCAGACGTTCACATCATGCTGTTTCTAAAAATGTATGATTTAAGGCAGATTGTTGTAAATCAGTCAGTGTCACAGTGAAAAATACCTCAGTGTGGTTCACTCGTCATCAGATTCGGTGGGTTCCTGCAACGAAAAATTGAGGATATTGGGCACATGGAAAGTTGGAACGTGGCTATGCATACATTAAACAAGACGGTGTCTTCATGCTGTTTCTAAAAATGTATGATTTAATGTAGATTTTTGGAAATCAGGCAAAGTCACAGTAAAAACTTACGTCAATCTGGTTCACTCGGCATCAGTTTTGGTGGGGTCCTGCAACGAAAATTCAGGATATTGGGCACATGGAAAGTTGGAACGTGGCTATGCATACATTAAACCAGACGTTCACATCATGCTGTTTCTAAAAATGTATGATTTAAGGCAGATTGTTGTAAATCAGTCAGTGTCACAGTGAAAAATACCTCAGTGTGGTTCACTCGTCTTCAGTTTTCGGTGGGGTCCTGCAACGAAAAATTGAGGATATTGGGCACATGGAAAGTTGGAACGTGGCTATGCGTACATTAAACCAGACGTTCACATCAGGCTGTCTCTAAAAATTTATGATTAAGGCAGATTGTTGTAAATCAGTCAGTGTCACAGTGAAAAATACCTCAGTGTGGTTCACTCGTCTTCAGATTCGGTGGGGTCCTGCAACGAAAAATTGAGGATATTGGGCATATGGAAAGTTGGAACGTGGCCATGCATACATTAAACCAGACGGTGTCTTCATGCTGTTTCTAAAAATGTATGATTTAATGTAGATTTTTGGAAATCATGCAAAGTCACAGTAAAACTTACCTCAATCTGGTTCACTCGGCATCAGTTTTGGTGGGGTCCTGCAACGAAAAATTGAGGATATTGGGCACATGGAAAGTTGGAACGTAGCTATGCATACATTAAACCAGACGTTCACATCATGCTGTTTCTAAAATTGTATGGTTTAAGGCAGATTGTTGTAAATCAGTCAGTGTCTCAGTGAAAAATACCTCAGTGTGGTTCACTCGTCTTCAGATTCGGTGGGTTCCTGCAACGAAAAATTGAGGATATTGGGCACATAGAAAGTTGGAACGTGGCTATGCATACATTAAACCAGACGTTGTCTTCATGCTGTTTCTAAAATGTATGATTTAATGTAGATTTTTGGAAATCAGGCAACGTCACAGTAAAACTTACCTCAATCTGGTTCACTCTGCATCAGTTTTGGTGGGGTCCTGCAACGAAAAATTGAGGATATTGGGCACATGGAAAGTTGGAACGTGGCTATGCATACATTAAACCAGACGTTCATATCATGCTGTTTCTAAAAATGTATGATTTAAGGCAGATTGTTGTAAATCAGTCAGTGTCACAGTGAAAAATACCTCAGTGTGGTTCACTCGTCTTCAGATTCGGTGGGTTCCTGCAACGAAAAATTGAGGATATTGGGCACATGGAAAGTTGGAACGTGGCTATGCATACATTAAACCAACGTTGTCTTCATGCTGTTTCTAAAAATGTATGATTTAAGGCAGATTGTTGTAAATCAGTCAGTGTCACAGTGAAAAATACCTCAGTGTGGTTCACTCGTCTTCAGATTTGGTGGGTTCCTGCAACGAAAAATTGAGGATATTGGGCACATGGAAAGTTGGAACGTGGCTATGCATACATTAAACCAGACGTTCACATCATGCTGTTTCTAAAAATGTATGATTTAAGGCAGATTGTTGTAAATCATGCAAAGTCACAGTAAAACTTACCTCAATCTGGTTCACTCGGCATCAGTTTTGGTGGGGTCTTGCAACGAAAAATTGAGGATATTGGGCACATGGAAAGTTGGAACGTGGCTATGCATACATTAAACCAGACGTTCACATCAGGCTGTCTCTAAAAAATTTATGATTTAAGGCAGATTGTTGTAAATCAGTCAGTGTCACAGTGAAAAATACCTCAGTGTGGTTCACTCGTCTTCAGATTCGGTGGGGTCCTGCAACGAAAAATTGAGGATATTGGGCACATGGAAAGTTGGAACGTGGCTATGCATACATTAAACCAGACGGTGTCTTCATGCTGTTTCTAAAAATGTATGATTTAATGTAGATTTTTGGAAATCAGGCAAAGTCACAGTAAAACTTACGTCAATCTGGTTCACTCGGCATCAGTTTTGGTGGGGTCCTGCAACGAAAAATTCAGGATATTGGGCACATGGAAAGTTGGAACGTGGCTATGCATACATTAAACCAGACGTTCACATCATGCTGTTTCTAAAAATGTATGATTTAAGGCAGATTGTTGTAAATCAGTCAGTGTCACAGTGAAAAATACCTCAGTGTGGTTCACTCGTCTTCAGTTTTGGTGGGGTCCTGCAACGAAAAATTGAGGATATTGGGCACATGGAAAGTTGGAACGTGGCTATGCGTACATTAAACCAGACGTTCACATCAGGCTGTCTCTAAAAATTTATGATTTAAGGCAGATTGTTGTAAATCAGTCAGTGTCACAGTGAAAAATACCTCAGTGTGGTTCACTCGTCTTCAGATTCGGTGGGGTCCTGCAACGAAAAATTGAGGATATTGGGCACATGGAAAGTTGGAACGTGGCTATGCATACATTAAACCAGACGGTGTCTTCATGCTGTTTCTAAAAATGTATGATTTAATGTAGATTTTTGGAAATCAGGCAAAGTCACAGTAAAACTTACCTCAATCTGGTTCACTCGCATCAGTTTTGGTGGGGTCCTGCAACGAAAAATTGAGGATATTGGGCACATGGAAAGTTGGAACGTAGCTATGCATACATTAAACCAGACGTTCACATCATGCTGTTTCTAAAATTGTATGGTTTAAGGCAGATTGTTGTAAATCAGTCAGTGTCACAGTGAAAAATACCTCAGTGTGGTTCACTCGTCTTCAGATTCGGTGGGTTCCTGCAACGAAAAATTGAGGATATTGGGCACATAGAAAGTTGGAACGTGGCTATGCATACATTAAACCAGACGTTCTCTTCATGCTGTTTCTAAAAATGTATGATTTAATGTAGATTTTTGGAAATCAGGCAACGTCACAGTAAAACTTACCTCAATCTGGTTCACTCTGCATCAGTTTTGGTGGGGTCCTGCAACGAAAAATTGAGGATATTGGGCACATGGAAAGTTGGAACGTGGCTATGCATACATTAAACCAGACGTTCATATCATGCTGTTTCTAAAAATGTATGATTTAAGGCAGATTGTTGTAAATCAGTCAGTGTCACAGTGAAAAATACCTCAGTGTGGTTCACTCGTCTTCAGATTCGGTGGGTTCCTGCAACGAAAAATTGAGGATATTGGGCACATGGAAAGTTGGAACGTGGCTATGCATACATTAAACCAACGTTGTCTTCATGCTGTTTCTAAAAATGTATGATTTAAGGCAGATTGTTGTAAATCAGTCAGTGTCACAGTGAAAAATACCTCAGTGTGGTTCACTCGTCTTCAGATTTGGTGGGTTCCTGCAACGAAAAATTGAGGATATTGGGCACATGGAAAGTTGGAACGTGGCTATGCATACATTAAACCAGACGTTCACATCATGCTGTTTCTAAAAATGTATGATTTAAGGCAGATTGTTGTAAATCATGCAAAGTCACAGTAAAACTTACCTCAATCTGGTTCACTCGGCATCAGTTTTGGTGGGGTCTTGCAACGAAAAATTGAGGATATTGGGCACATGGAAAGTTGGAACGTGGCTATGCATACATTAAACCAGACGTTCACATCAGGCTGTCTCTAAAAATTTATGATTTAAGGCAGATTGTTGTAAATCAGTCAGTGTCACAGTGAAAAATACCTCAGTGTGGTTCACTCGTCTTCAGATTCGGTGGGGTCCTGCAACGAAAAATTGAGGATATTGGGCACATGGAAAGTTGGAACGTGGCTATGCATACATTAAACCAGACGGTGTCTTCATGCTGTTTCTAAAAATGTATGATTTAATGTAGATTTTTGGAAATCAGGCAAAGTCACAGTAAAACTTACGTCAATCTGGTTCACTCGGCATCAGTTTTGGTGGGGTCCTGCAACGAAAAATTCAGGATATTGGGCACATGGAAAGTTGGAACGTGGCTATGCATACATTAAACCAGACGTTCACATCATGCTGTTTCTAAAAATGTATGATTTAAGGCAGATTGTTGTAAATCAGTCAGTGTCACAGTGAAAAATACCTCAGTGTGGTTCACTCGTCTTCAGTTTTGGTGGGGTCCTGCAACGAAAAATTGAGGATATTGGGCACATGGAAAGTTGGAACGTGGCTATGCGTACATTAAACCAGACGTTCACATCAGGCTGTCTCTAAAAATTTATGATTTAAGGCAGATTGTTGTAAATCAGTCAGTGTCACAGTGAAAAATACCTCAGTGTGGTTCACTCGTCTTCAGATTCGGTGGGGTCCTGCAACGAAAAATTGAGGATATTGGGCACATGGAAAGTTGGAACGTGGCTATGCATACATTAAACCAGACGGTGTCTTCATGCTGTTTCTAAAAATGTATGATTTAATGTAGATTTTTGGAAATCAGGCAAAGTCACAGTAAAACTTACCTCAATCTGGTTCACTCGGCATCAGTTTTGGTGGGGTCCTGCAACGAAAAATTGAGGATATTGGGCACATGGAAAGTTGGAACGTAGCTATGCATACATTAAACCAGACGTTCACATCATGCTGTTTCTAAAATTGTATGGTTTAAGGCAGATTGTTGTAAATCAGTCAGTGTCACAGTGAAAAATACCTCAGTGTGGTTCACTCGTCTTCAGATTCGGTGGGTTCCTGCAACGAAAAATTGAGGATATTGGGCACATAGAAAGTTGGAACGTGGCTATGCATACATTAAACCAGACGTTCTCTTCATGCTGTTTCTAAAAATGTATGATTTAATGTAGATTTTTGGAAATCAGGCAACGTCACAGTAAAACTTACCTCAATCTGGTTCACTCTGCATCAGTTTTGGTGGGGTCCTGCAACGAAAAATTGAGGATATTGGGCACATGGAAAGTTGGAACGTGGCTATGCATACATTAAACCAGACGTTCATATCATGCTGTTTCTAAAAATGTATGATTTAAGGCAGATTGTTGTAAATCAGTCAGTGTCACAGTGAAAAATACCTCAGTGTGGTTCACTCGTCTTCAGATTCGGTGGGTTCCTGCAACGAAAAATTGAGGATATTGGGCACATGGAAAGTTGGAACGTGGCTATGCATACATTAAACCAACGTTGTCTTCATGCTGTTTCTAAAAATGTATGATTTAAGGCAGATTGTTGTAAATCAGTCAGTGTCACAGTGAAAAATACCTCAGTGTGGTTCACTCGTCTTCAGATTTGGTGGGTTCCTGCAACGAAAAATTGAGGATATTGGGCACATGGAAAGTTGGAACGTGGCTATGCATACATTAAACCAGACGTTCACATCATGCTGTTTCTAAAAATGTATGATTTAAGGCAGATTGTTGTAAATCATGCAAAGTCACAGTAAAACTTACCTCAATCTGGTTCACTCGGCATCAGTTTTGGTGGGGTCTTGCAACGAAAAATTGAGGATATTGGGCACATGGAAAGTTGGAACGTGGCTATGCATACATTAAACCAGACGTTCACATCAGGCTGTCTCTAAAAATTTATGATTTAAGGCAGATTGTTGTAAATCAGTCAGTGTCACAGTGAAAAATACCTCAGTGTGGTTCACTCGTCTTCAGATTCGGTGGGGTCCTGCAACGAAAAATTGAGGATATTGGGCACATGGAAAGTTGGAACGTGGCTATGCATACATTAAATCAGACGGTGTCTTCATGCTGTTTCTAAAAATGTATGATTTAATGTAGATTTTTGGAAATCAGGCAAAGTCACAGTAAAACTTACCTCAATCTGGTTCACTCGGCATCAGTTTTGGTGGGGTCCTGCAACGAAAAATTGAGGATATTGGGCACATGGAAAGTTGGAACGTAGCTATGCATACATTAAACCAGACGTTCACATCATGCTGTTTCTAAAATTGTATGATTTAAGGCAGATTGTTGTAAATCAGTCAGTGTCACAGTGAAAAATACCTCAGTGTGGTTCACTCGTCTTCAGATTCGGTGGGTTCCTGCAACGAAAAATTGAGGATATTGGGCACATAGAAAGTTGGAACGTGGCTATGCATACATTAAACCAGACGTTCTCATCATGCGGTTTCTGAAAATGTATGATTTAAGGCAGATTGTTGTAAATCAGTCAGTGTCACAGTGAAAAATACCTCAGTGTGGTTCACTCGTTTTCAGATTCGGTGGGTTCCTGCAACGAAACATTGAGGATATTGGGCACATGGAAAGTTGGAACGTGGCTATGCATACATTAAACCAGACGTTCACATCATGCTGTTTCTGAAAATGTATGATTTAAGGCAGATTGTTGTAAATCAGTCAGTGTCACAGTGAAAAATACCTCAGTGTGGTTCACTCGTCTTCAGATTCGGTGGGGTCCTGCAACGAAAAATTGAGGATATTGGGCACATGAAAAGTTGGAACGTGGCTATGCATACATTAAACCAGACGTTGTCTTCATGCTGTTTCTAAAAATGTATGATTTAATGTAGATTTTTGGAAATCAGGCAAAGTCATAGTAAAACTTCCCTCAATCTGGTTCACTCGGCATCAGTTTTGGTGGGGTCCTGCAACGAAAAATTGAGGATATTGGGCACATGGAAAGTTGGAACGTGGCTATGCATACATTAAACCAGACGTTCACATCATGCTGTTTCTGAAAATGTATGATTTAAGGCAGATTGTTGTAAATCAGTCAGTGTCACAGTGAAAAATACCTCAGTGTGGTTCACTCGTCTTCAGACTCGGTGGGGTCGTGCAACGAAAAATTGAGGATATTGGGCACGTGGAAAGTTGGAACGTGGCTATGCATACATTAAACCAGACGTTCACATCATGCTGTTTCTAAAAATGTATGATTTAAGGCAGATTGTTGTAAATCAGTCAGTGTCACAGTGAAAAATACATCAGTGTGGTTCACTCGTCTTAAGATTCGGTGGGGTCCTGCAACAAAAATTTGAGAATATTGGGCACATGGAAAGTTGGGACGTGGCTATGCATACATTAAACCAGTTGTTGTCTTCATGCTGTTTCTAAAATTGTATGATTTAAGGCAGATTGTTGTAAATCAGTCAGTGTCACAGTGAAAAATACCTCAGTGTGGTTCACTCGTCTTCAGATTCGGCTGGGTCCTGCAACGAAAAATTGAGGATATTGGGCACATGGAAAGTTGGAACGTGGCTATGCATACATTAAACCAGACGGTGTCTTCATGCTGTTTCTAAAAATGTATGATTTAATGTAGATTTTTGGAAATCAGGCAAAGTCACAGTAAAACTTACCTCAATCTGGTTCACTCGGCATCAGTTTTGGTGGGGTCCTGCAACGAAAAATTGAGGATATTGGACACATGGAAAGTTGGAACGTGGCTATGCATACATTAAACCAGACCTTCACATCATGCTGTTTCTAAAATTGTATGATTTATGGCAGATTGTTGTAAATCAGTCAGTGTCACAGTGAAAAATACCTCAGTGTGGTTCACCCGTCTTCAGATTCGGTGGGGTCCTGCAACGAAAATTTGAGGATATTGGGCATATGGAAACTTGGAACGTGGCTATGCATACATTAAACCAGCTGTTGTCTTCATACTGTTTCTAAAAATGTATGATTTAAGGCAGATTGTTGTAAATCAGTCAGTGTCACAGTGAAAAATACCTCAGTGTGGTTCACTCGTCTTCAGATTCGGTGGGGTCCTGCAACGAAAAATTGAGGATATTGGGCACATGGAAAGTTGGAACGTGGCTATGCATACATTAAACCAGACGGTGTCTTCATGCTGTTTCTAAAAATGTATGATTTAATGTAGATTTTTGGAAATCAGGCAAAGTCACAGTAAAACTTACCTCAATCTGGTTCACTCGGCATCAGTTTTGGTGGGGTCCTGCAACGAAAAATTGAGGATATTGGGCACATGGAAAGTTGGAACGTGGCTATGCATACATTAAACCAGACGGTGTCTTCATGCTGTTTCTAAAAATGTATGATTTAATGTAGATTTTTGGAAATCAGGCAAAGTCACAGTAAAAGTTACCTCATTCTGGTTCACTCGGCTTCAGTTTTGGTGGGGTCCTGCAACGAAAAATTGAGGATATTGGGCACATGGAAAGTTGGAACGTGGCTATGCATACATTAAACCAGACGTTCACATCATGCTGTTTCTAAAATTGTATGATTTAAGGCAGATTGTTGTAAATCAGTCAGTGTCACAGTGAAAAATACCTCAGTGTGGTTCACTCGTCTTCAGATTCGGTGGGGTCCTGCAACGAAAAATTGAGGATATTGGGCACATGGAAAGTTGGAACGTGGCTATGCATACATTAAACCAGACGTTCACATCATGCTGTTTCTAAAATTGTATGATTTAAGGCAGATTGTTGTTAATCAGTCAGTGTCACAGTGAAAAATACCTCAGTGTGGTTCACTCGTCTTCAGATTCGGTGGGGTCCTGCAACGAAAAATTGAGGATATTGGGCACATGGAAAGTTGGAACGTGGCTATGCATACATTAAACCAGACGGTCACATCATGCTGTTTCTGAAAATGTATGATTTAAGGCAGATTGTTGTAAATCAGTCGGTGTCACAGTGAAAAATACCTCAGTGTGGCTCACTCGTCTTCAGATTCGGTGGGGTCTTGCAACGAAAAATTGAGGATATTGGGCACATAGAAAGTTGGAACGTGGCTATGCATACATTAAACCAGACGTTCACATCATGCTGTTTCTAAAAATGTATGATTTAAGGCAAATTGTTGTAAATCAGTCAGTGTCACAGTGAAAAATACCTCAGTGTGGTTCACTCGTCTTCAGATTCGGTGGGGTCCTGCAACGAAAAATGGAGGATATTGGGCACATGGAAAGTTGGAACGTGGCTATGCATACATTAAACCAGATGGTGTCTTCATGCTGTTTCTAAAAATGTATGATTTAATGTAGATGTTTGGAAATCAGGCAAAGTCACAGTAAAACTTACCTCATTCTGGTTCACTCGGCTTCAGTTTTGATGGGGTCCTGCAACGAAAAATTGAGGATATTGGGCACATGGAAAGTTGGAACGTGGCTATGCATACATTAAACCAGACGTTCACATCATGCTGTTTCTAAAAATGTATGATTTAAGACAGATTGTTGTAAATCAGTCAGTGTCACAGTGAAAATTACCTCAGTGTGGGTCACTCGTCTTAAGATTCGGTGGGGTCCTGCAACGAAAAATGGAGGATATTGGGCACATGGAAAGTTGGAACGTGGCTATGCATACATTAAACCAGACGGTGTCTTCATGCTGTTTCTAAAAATGTATGATTTAATGTAGATTTTTGGAAATCAGGCAAAGTCACAGTAAAACTTACCTCAATCTGGTTCACTCGGCATCAGTTTTGGTGGGGTCCTGCAACGAAAAATTGAGGATATTGGGCACATGGAAAGTTGGAACGTGGCTATGCATACATTAAACCAGACGGTGTCTTCATGCTGTTTCTAAAAATGTATGATTTAATGTAGATTTTTGGAAATCAGGCAAAGTCACAGTAAAAGTTACCTCATTCTGGTTCACTCGGCTTCAGTTTTGGTGGGGTCCTGCAACGAAAAATTGAGGATATTGGGCACATGGAAAGTTGGAACGTGGCTATGCATACATTAAACCAGACGTTCACATCATGCTGTTTCTGAAAATGTATGATTTAAGGCAGATTGTTGTAAATCAGTCAGTGTCACAGTGAAAAATGCTTCAGTGTGGTTCACCCGTCTTCAGATTCGGTGGGGTCCTGCAACGAAAATTTGAGGATATTGGGCAGATGGAAAGTTGGAACGTGGCTATGCATACATTAAACCAGACGTTGTCTTCATGCTGTTTCTAAAAATGTATGATTTAAGGCAGATTGTTGTAAGTCAGTCAGTGTCACAGTGAAAAATACCTCAGTGTGGTTCACTCGTCTTCAGATTCGGTGGGGTCCTGCAACGAAAAATTGAGGATATTGGGCACATGGAAAGTTGGAACGTGGCTATGCATACATTAAACCAGACGGTGTCTTCATGCTGTTTCTAAAAATGTATGATTTAATGTAGATTTTTGGAAATCAGGCAAAGTCACAGTAAAACTTACCTCAATCTGGTACACTCGACATCAGTTTTGGTGGGGTCCTGCAACGAAAAATTGAGGATATTGGGCACATGGAAAGTTGGATCGTGGCTATGTATACATTAAACCAGACGTTGTCTTCATGCTGTTTCTAAAAATGTATGATTTAATGTAGATTTTTCGAAATCAGGCAAAGTCACAGTAAAACTCACCTTAACCTGGTTCACTCGGCAGCAGTTTTAGTGGGGTCCTGCAACGAAAAATTGAGGATATAGGGCACATGGAAAGTTGGAACGTGGCTATGCATGCATTAAACCAGACGATGTCTTCATACTGTTTCTAAAAATGTATGATTTAAGGCAGATTGTTGTAAATCAGTCAGTGTCACAGTGAAAAATACCTCAGTGTGGTTCACTCGTCTTCAGATTCGGTGGGGTCCTGCAACGAAAAATTGAGGATATTGGGCACATGGAAAGTTGGAACGTGGCTATGCATACATTAAACCAGACGGTGTCTTCATGCTGTTTCTAAAAATGTATGATTTAATGTAGATTTTTGGAAATCAGGCAAAGTCACAGTAAAACTTACCTCAATCTGGTACACTCGACATCAGTTTTGGTGGGGTCCTGCAACGAAAAATTGAGGATATTGGGCACATGGAAAGTTGGATCGTGGCTATGTATACATTAAACCAGACGTTGTCTTCATGCTGTTTCTAAAAATGTATGATTTAATGTAGATTTTTCGAAATCAGGCAAAGTCACAGTAAAACTCACCTTAACCTGGTTCACTCGGCAGCAGTTTTAGTGGGGTCCTGCAACGAAAAATTGAGGATATAGGGCACATGGAAAGTTGGAACGTGGCTATGCATGCATTAAACCAGACGATGTCTTCATACTGTTTCTAAAAATGTATGATTTAAGGCAGATTGTTGTAAATCAGTCAGTGTCACAGTGAAAAATACCTCAGTGTGGTTCACTCGTCTTCAGATTCGGTGGGGTCCTGCAACGAAAAATTGAGGATATTGGGCACATGGAAAGTTGGAACGTGGCTATGCATACATTAAACCAGACGTTCACATCATGCTGTTTCTAAAAATGTATGATTTAAGGCAGATTGTTGTAAATCAGGCAAAGTCACAGTAAAACTTACCTCAATCTGGTTCACTCGGCATCAGTTTTGGTGGGGTTCTACAACGAAAAATTGAGGATATTGGGCACATGGAAAGTTGGATCGTGGCTATGTATACATTAAACCAGACGTTCACATCATGCTGTTTCTGAAAATGTATGATTTAAGGCAGATTGTTGTAAATCAGTCAGTGTCACAGTGAAAAATACCTCAGTGTGGTTCACTCGTCTTCAGATTCGGTGGGGTCCTGCAACGAAAAATTGAGGATATTGGGCACATGGAAAGTTGGAACGTGGCTATGCATACATTAAATCAGACGGTGTCTTCATGCTGTTTCTAAAAATGTATGATTTAATGTAGATTTCTGGAAATCAGGCAAAGTCACAGTAAAACTTACCTCAATCTGGTTCACTCGGCATCAGTTTTGGTGGGGTCCTGCAACGAAAAATTGAGGATATTGGGCACATGGAAAGTTGGAACGTGGCTATGCATACATTAAACCAGACGTTCACATCATGCTGTTTCTAAAATTGTATGATTTAAGGCAGATTGTTGTAAATCAGTCAGTGTCACAGTGAAAAATACCTCAGTGTGGTTCACTCGTCTTCAGATTCGGTGGGGTCCTGCAACGAAAAATTGAGGATATTGGGCACATGGAACGTTGGAACGTGGCTATGCATACATTAAACCAGACATTGTCTTCATGCTGTTTCTAAAAATGTATGATTTAAGGCAGATTGTTGTAAATCAGTCAGTGTCACAGTGAAAAATACCTCAGTGTGGTTCACTCGTCTTCAGATACGGTGTGGTCCTGCAACGAAGAATTGAGGATATTGGGCAGATGGAAAGTTGGAACGTGGCTATGCATACATTAAACCAGATGTTGTCTTCATGCTGTTTCTAAAAATGTATGATTTAATGTAGATTTTTGGAAATCAGGCAAAGTCACTGTAAAACTTACCTCAATCTGGTTCACTCGGCATCAGTTTTGGTGGGGTCCTGCAACGAAAAATTGAGGATATTGGGCACATGGAAAGTTGGCACGTGGCTATGCATACATTAAATCAGACGGTGTCTTCATGCTGTTTCTAAAAATGTATGATTTAATGTAGATTTTTGGAAATCAGGCAAAGTCACAGTAAAACTTACCTCAATCTGGTACACTCGGCATCAGTTTTGGTGGGGTCCTGCAACCAAAAATTGAGGATATTGGGCACATGGAAAGTTGGATCGTGGCTATGTATACATTAAACGAGACGTTGTCTTCATGCTGTTTCTAAAAATGTATGATTTAAGGCAGATTGTTGTAAATCAGTCAGTGTCACAGTGAAAAATACCTCAGTGTGGTTCACTCATCTTCAGATTCGGTGAGGTCCTGCAACGAAAAGTTGAGGATATTGGGCACATGGAAAGTTGGAACATGGCTATGCATACATTAAACCAGACGTTCACATCATGCTGTTTCTAAAATTGTATGATTTAAGGCAGATTGTTGTAAATCAGTCAGTGTCACAGTGAAAAATACCTCAGTGTGGTTCACTCGGCATCAGTTTTGGTGGGGTCCTGCAACAAAAAATTGAGGATATTGGGCAAATGGAAAGTTGGAACGTGGCTATGCATACATTAAACCAGACGTTCACATCATGCTGTTTCTAAAAATGTATGATTTAAGGCAGATTGTTGTAAATCAGTCAGTGTCACAGTGAAAAATACCTCAGTGTGGTTCACTCGTCTTCAGACTCGGTGGGGTCGTGCAACGAAAAATTGAGGATATTGGGCACGTGGAAAGTTGGAACGTGGCTATACATACATTAAACCAGACGGTGTCTTCATGCTGTTTCTAAAAATGTATGATTTAATGTAGATTTTGGGAAATCAGGCAAAGTCACAGTAAAACTAACCTCAATCTGATTCACTCGGCATCAGTTTTGGTGGGGTCCTGCAACGAAAAATTGAGGATACTGGGCACATGGAAAGTTGGAACGTGGCTATGCATACATTAAACCAGACGTTCACATCATGCTGTTTCTGAAAATGTATGATTTAAGGCAGATTGTTGTAAATCAGTCAGTGTCACAGTGAAAAATACCTCAGTGTGGTTCACTCGTCTTCAGATTCGGTGGGGTCCTGCAACGAAAAATTGAGGATATTGGGCACATGGAAAGTTGGAACGTGGCTATGCATACATTAAATCAGACGGTGTCTTCATGCTGTTTCTAAAAATGTATGATTTAATGTAGATTTCTGGAAATCAGGCAAAGTCACAGTAAAACTTACCTCAATCTGGTTCACTCGGCATCAGTTTTGGTGGGGTCCTGCAACGAAAAATTGAGGATATTGGGCACATGGAAAGTTGGAACGTGGCTATGCATACATTAAACCAGACGTTCACATCATGCTGTTTCTAAAATTGTATGATTTAAGGCAGATTGTTGTAAATCAGTCAGTGTCACAGTGAAAAATACCTCAGTGTGGTTCACTCGTCTTCAGATTCGGTGGGGTCCTGCAACGAAAAATTGAGGATATTGGGCACATGGAACGTTGGAACGTGGCTATGCATACATTAAACCAGACATTGTCTTCATGCTGTTTCTAAAAATGTATGATTTAAGGCAGATTGTTGTAAATCAGTCAGTGTCACAGTGAAAAATACCTCAGTGTGGTTCACTCGTCTTCAGATACGGTGTGGTCCTGCAACGAAGAATTGAGGATATTGGGCAGATGGAAAGTTGGAACGTGGCTATGCATACATTAAACCAGATGTTGTCTTCATGCTGTTTCTAAAAATGTATGATTTAATGTAGATTTTTGGAAATCAGGCAAAGTCACTGTAAAACTTACCTCAATCTGGTTCACTCGGCATCAGTTTTGGTGGGGTCCTGCAACGAAAAATTGAGGATATTGGGCACATGGAAAGTTGGCACGTGGCTATGCATACATTAAATCAGACGGTGTCTTCATGCTGTTTCTAAAAATGTATGATTTAATGTAGATTTTTGGAAATCAGGCAAAGTCACAGTAAAACTTACCTCAATCTGGTACACTCGGCATCAGTTTTGGTGGCGTCCTGCAACCAAAAATTGAGGATATTGGGCACATGGAAAGTTGGATCGTGGCTATGTATACATTAAACGAGACGTTGTCTTCATGCTGTTTCTAAAAATGTATGATTTAAGGCAGATTGTTGTAAATCAGTCAGTGTCACAGTGAAAAATACCTCAGTGTGGTTCACTCATCTTCAGATTCGGTGGGGTCCTGCAACGAAAAGTTGAGGATATTGGGCACATGGAAAGTTGGAACATGGCTATGCATACATTAAACGAGACGTTCACATCATGCTGTTTCTAAAATTGTATGATTTAAGGCAGATTGTTGTAAATCAGTCAGTGTCACAGTGAAAAATACCTCAGTGTGGTTCACTCGGCATCAGTTTTGGTGGGGTCCTGCAACAAAAAATTGAGGATATTGGGCAAATGGAAAGTTGGAACGTGGCTATGCATACATTAAACCAGACGTTCACATCATGCTGTTTCTAAAAATGTATGATTTAAGGCAGATTGTTGTAAATCAGTCAGTGTCACAGTGAAAAATACCTCAGTGTGGTTCACTCGTCTTCAGACTCGGTGGGGTCGTGCAACGAAAAATTGAGGATATTGGGCACGTGGAAAGTTGGAACGTGGCTATACATACATTAAACCAGACGGTGTCTTCATGCTGTTTCTAAAAATGTATGATTTAATGTAGATTTTGGGAAATCAGGCAAAGTCACAGTAAAACTAACCTCAATCTGATTCACTCGGCATCAGTTTTGGTGGGGTCCTGCAACGAAAAATTGAGGATACTGGGCACATGGAAAGTTGGAACGTGGCTATGCATACATTAAACCAGACGTTCACATCATGCTGTTTCTGAAAATGGATGATTTAAGGCAGATTGTTGTAAATCAGTCAGTGTCACAGTGAAAAATACCTCAGTGTGGTTCACTCGTCTTCAGATTCGGTGGGGTCCTGCAACGAAAAATTGAGGATATTGGGCACATGGAAAGTTGGAACGTGGCTATGCATACATTAAATCAGACGGTGTCTTCATGCTGTTTCTAAAAATGTATGATTTAATGTAGATTTTTGGAAATCAGGCAAAGTCACAGTAAAACTTACCTCAATCTGGTTCACTCGGCATCAGTTTTGGTGGGGTCCTGCAACGAAAAATTAAGGATATTGGGCACATGGAAAGTTGGAACGTGGCTATGCATACATTAAACCAGACGTTCACATCATGCTGTTTCTAAAAATGTATGATTTAAGGCAGATTGTTGTAAATCAGTCAGTGTCACAGTGAAAAATACCTCAGTGTGGTTCACTCGTCTTCAGATTCGGTGGGGTCTTGCAACGAAAAATTGAGGATATTGGGCACATGGAAAGTTGGAACGTGGCTATGCATACATTAAACCAGACGTTCACATCATGCTGTTTCTAAAAATTTATGATTTAAGGTAGAGTGTTGTAAATCAGTCAGCGTCACAGTGAAAAATACCTCAGTGTGGTTCACTCGTCTTCAAATTCGGTGGGGTCCTGCAACGAAAAATTGAGGATATTGGGCACATGGAAAGTTGGAACGTGGCTATGCATACATTAAACCAACGTTGTCTTCATGCTGTTTCTAAAAATGTATGATTTAAGGCAGATTGTTGTAAATCAGTCAGTGTCACAGTGAAAAATACCTCAGTGTGGTTCACTCGTCTTCAGATTCGGTGGGTTCCTGCAACGAAAAATTGAGGATATTGGGCACATGGAAAGTTGGAACGTGGCTATGCATACATTAAACCAGACGTTCACATCATGCTGTTTCTAAAAATGTATGATTTAATGTAGATTTTTGGAAATCAGGCAAAGTCACACTGAAACTTACCTAAATCTGGTTCACTCGGCATCAGTTTTGGTGGGGTCCTGCAACGAAAAATTGAGGATATTGGGCACATGGAAAGTTGGAACGTGGCTATGCATACATTAAACCAGACGTTCACATCATGCTGTTTCTGAAAATGTATGATTTAAGGCAGATTGTTGTAAATCAGTCAGTGTCACAGTGAAAAATACCTCAGTGTGGTTCACTCGTCTTCAGATTCGGTGGGGTCCTGCAACGAAAAATTGAGGATATTGGGCACGTGGAAAGTTGGAACGTGGCTATACATATATTAAACCAGACGGTGTCTTCATGCTGTTTCTAAAAATATATGATTTAATGTAGATTTTGGGAAATCAGGCAAAGTCACAGTAAAACTAACCTCAATCTCATTCACTCGGCATCAGCTTTGGTGGGGTCCTGCAATGAAAAATTGAGGATATTGAGCACATGGAAAGTTGGAACGTGGCTATGCATACATTAAATCAGACGGTGTCTTCATGCTGTTTCTAAAAATGTATGATTTAATGTAGATTTTTGGAAATCAGGCAAAGTCACAGTAAAACTTACCTCAATCTCGTACACTCGGCATCAGTTTTGGTGGGGTTCTGCTACGAAAAATTGAGTATATTGGGCACAAGGAAAGTTGGAACGTAGCTATGCATACATTAAACCAGACGTTCACATCATGCTGTTTCTAAAATTGTATGATTTAAGGCAGATTGTTGTAAATCAGTCAGTGTCACAGTGAAAAATACCTCAGTGTGGTTCACTCGTCTTCAGATTCGGTGGGGTCCTGCAACGAAAAATTGAGGATATTGGGCACATGGAAAGTTGGAACGTGGCTATGCATACATTAAATCAGACGGTGTCTTCATGCTGTTTCTAAAAATGTGTGATTTAATGTAGATTTTTGGAAATCAGGCAAAGTCACAGTAAAACTTACCTCAATCTGGTACACTCGGCATCAGTTTTGGTGGGGTCCTGCAACGAAAAATTGAGGATATTGGGCACATGGAAAGTTGGAACGTGGCTATGCATACATTAAACCAGACGTTCACATCATGCTGTTTCTAAAATTGTATGATTTAAGGCAGATTGTTGTAAATCAGTCAGTGTCACAGTGAAAAATACCTCAGTGTGGTTCACTCGTCTTCAGATTCGGTGGGGTCCTGCAACGAAAAATTGAGGATATTGGGCACATGGAAAGTTGGAACGTGGCTATGCATACATTAAATCAGACGGTGTCTTCATGCTGTTTCTAAAAATGTATGATTTAATGTAGATTTTTGGAAATCAGGCAAAGTCACAGTAAAACTTACCTCAATCTGGTACACTCGGCATCAGTTTTGGTGGGGTCCTGCAACGAAAAATTAAGGATATTGGGCACATGGAAAGTTGGAACGTGGCTATGCACACATTAAACCAGACGTTCACATCATGCTGTTTCTGAAAATGTATGATTTAAGGCAGATTGTTGTAAATCAGTCAGTGTCACAGTGAAAAATACCTCAGTGTGGTTCACTCGTCTTCAGATTCGGTGGGGTCCTGCAACGAAAAATTGAGGATATTGGGCACATGGAAAGTTGGAACGTGGCTATGCATACATTAAATCAGACGGTGTCTTCATGCTGTTTCTAAAAATGTGTGATTTAATGTAGATTTTTGGAAATCAGGCAAAGTCACAGTAAAACTTACCTCAATCTGGTACACTCGGCATCAGTTTTGGTGGGGTCCTGCAACGAAAAATTGAGGATATTGGGCACATGGAAAGTTGGAACGTGGCTATGCATACATTAAACCAGACGTTCACATCATGCTGTTTCTAAAATTGTATGATTTAAGGCAGATTGTTGTAAATCAGTCAGTGTCACAGTGAAAAATACCTCAGTGTGGTTCACTCGTCTTCAGATTCGGTGGGGTCCTGCAACGAAAAATTGAGGATACTGGGCACATGGAAAGTTGGAACGTGGCTATGCATACATTAAATCAGACGGTGTCTTCATGCTGTTTCTAAAAATGTATGATTTAATGTAGATTTTTGGAAATCAGGCAAAGTCACAGTAAAACTTACCTCAATCTGGTACACTCGGCATCAGTTTTGGTGGGGTCCTGCAAAGAAAAATTAAGGATATTGGGCACATGGAAAGTTGGAACGTGGCTATGCACACATTAAACCAGACGTTCACATCATGCTGTTTCTGAAAATGTATGATTTAAGGCAGATTGTTGTAAATCAGTCAGTGTCACAGTGAAAAATACCTCAGTGTGGTTCACTCGTCTTCAGATTCGGTGGGGTCCTGCAACGAAAAATTGAGGATACTGGGCACATGGAAAGTTGGAACGTGGCTATGCATACATTAAACCAGACGTTCACATCATGCTGTTCTAAAAATGTATGATTTAAGGCAGATTGTTGGAAATCAGTCAGTGTCACAGTGAAAAATACCTCAGTGTGGTTCACTCGTCTTCAGATTCGGTGGGGTCCTGCAACGAAAAATTGAGGATATTGGGCACATGGAAAGTTGGAACGTGGCTATGCATACATTAAATCAGACGTGTCTTCATGCTGTTTCTAAAAATGTATGATTTAATGTAGATTTTTGGAAATCAGGCAAAGTCACAGTAAAACTTACCTCAATCTGGTACACTCGGCATCAGTTTTGGTGGGGTCCTGCAACGAAAAATTGAGGATATTGGGCACATGGAAAGTTGGAACGTGGCTATGCATACATTAAACCAGATGTTCACATCATGCTGTTTCTAAAAATGTATGATTTAAGGCAGATTGTTGTAAATCAGTCAGTGTCACAGTGAAAAATACCTCAGTGTGGTTCACTCGTCTTCAGATTCGGTGGGTTCCTGCAACGAAAAATTGAGGATATTGGGCACATGGAAAGTTGGAACGTGGCTATGCATACATTAAACCAGACGTTCACATCATGCTGTTTCTAAAAATGTATGATTTAAGGCAGATTGTTGTAAATCATGCAAAGTCACAGTAAAACTTACCTCATCTGTTCACTCGGCATCAGTTCTGGTGGGGTCCTGCAACGAAAAATTCAGGATATTGGGCACATGGAAAGTTGGAACGTGGCTATGCATACATTAAACCAGACGTTCACATCATGCTGTTTCTAAAAATGTATGATTTAAGGCAGATTGTTGTAAATCAGTCAGTGTCACAGTGAAAAATACCTCAGTGTGGTTCACTCGTCTTCAGATTCGGTGGGGTCCTGCAACGAAAAATTGAGGATATTGGGCACATGGAAAGTTGGAACGTGGCTATGCATACATTAAACCAACGTTGTCTTCATGCTGTTTCTAAAAATGTATGATTTAAGGCAGATTGTTGTAAATCAGTCAGTGTCACAGTGAAAAATACCTCAGTGTGGTTCACTCGTCTTCAGATTCGGTGGGGTCCTGCAACGAAAAATTGAGGATATTGGGCACATGGAAAGTTGGAACGTGGCTATGCATACATTAAACCAGACGTTCACATCATGCTGTTTCTAAAAATGTATGATTTAAGGCAGATTGTTGTAAATCAGTCAGTGTCACAGTGAAAAATACCTCAGTGTGGTTCACTCGTCTTCAGATTCGGTGGGTCCTGCAACGAAAAATTGAGGATATTGGGCACATGGAAAGTTGGAACGTGGCTATGCATACATTAAACCAGACGTTCACATCATGCTGTTTCTAAAAATGTATGATTTAAGGCAGATTGTTGGAAATCAGTCAAGTCACAGTGAAAAATACCTCAATCTGGTTCACTCGTCATCAGATTTGGTGGGGTCCTGCAACGAAAAATTGAGGATATTGGGCACATGGAAAGTTGGAACGTGGCTATGCATACATTAAACCAGACGTTGTCTTCATGCTGTTTCTAAAAATGTATGATTTAAGGCAGATTGTTGTAAATCAGTCAGTGTCACAGTGAAAAATACCTCAGTGTGGTTCACTCGTCTTCAGATTCGGTGGGTTCCTGCAACGAAAAATTGAGGATATTGGGCACATGGAAAGTTGGAACGTGGCTATGCATACATTAAACCAGACGTTCACATCATGCTGTTTCTAAAAATGTATGATTTAAGCAGATTGTTGTAAATCAGCAAGTCACAGTGAAAACTTACCTCAATCTGGTTCACTCGCATCAGATCTGGTGGGGTCCTGCAACGAAAAATTGAGGATATTGGGCACATGGAAAGTTGGAACGTGGCTATGCATACATTAAACCAGACGTTGTCTTCATGCTGTTTCTAAAAATGTATGATTTAAGGCAGATTGTTGTAAATCAGTCAGTGTCACAGTGAAAAATACCTCAGTGTGGTTCACTCGTCTTCAGATTCGGTGGGGTCCTGCAACGAAAAATTGAGGATATTGGGCACATGGAAAGTTGGAACGTGGCTATGCATACATTAAACCAGACGTTCTCATCATGCTGTTTCTAAAAATGTATGATTTAAGCAGATTGTTGTAAATCAGTCAGTGTCACAGTGAAAATACCTCAGTGTGGTTCACTCGTCTTCAGTTTCGGTGGGGTCCTGCAACGAAAAATTGAGGATATTGGGCACATGGAAAGTTGGAACGTGGCTATGCATACATTAAACCAGACGTTCACATCATGCTGTTTCTGAAAAATGTATGATTTAAGGCAGATTGTTGTAAATCAGTCAGTGTCACAGTGAACAATACCTCAGTGTGGTTCACTCGTCTTCAGATTCGGTGGGGTCCTGCAACGAAAAATTGAGGATACTGGGCACATGGAAAGTTGGAACGTGGCTATGCATACATTAAACCAGACGTTCACATCATGCTGTTTCTAAAAATGTATGATTTAAGGCAGATTGTTGGTAAATCAGTCAGTGTCACAGTGAAAAATACCTCAGTGTGGTTCACTCGTCTTCAGATTCGGTGGGTCTGCAACGAAAAATTGAGGATATTGGGCACATGGAAAGTTGGAACGTGGCTATGCATACATTAAACCAGACGTTCACATCATGCTGTTTCTAAAAATGTATGATTTAAGGCAGATTGTTGTAAATCAGTCAGTGTCACAGTGAAAAATACCTCAGTGTGGTTCACTCGTCTTCAGATTCGGTGGGGTCCTGCAACGAAAAATTGAGGATATTGGGCACATGGAAAGTTGGAACGTGGCTATGCATACATTAAACCAACGTTGTCTTCATGCTGTTTCTAAAAATGTATGATTTAAGGCAGATTGTTGTAAATCAGTCAGTGTCACAGTGAAAAATACCTCAGTGTGGTTCACTCGTCTTCAGATTCGGTGGGTTCCTGCAACGAAAATTGAGGATATTGGGCACATGGAAAGTTGGAACGTGGCTATGCATACATTAAACCAGACGTTCACATCATGCTGTTTCTAAAAATGTATGATTTAATGTAGATTTTTGGAAATCAGGCAAAGTCACACTGAAACTTACCTAAATCTGGTTCACTCGGCATCAGTTTTGGTGGGGTCCTGCAACGAAAAATTGAGGATATTGGGCACATGGAAAGTTGGAACGTGGCTATGCATACATTAAACCAACGTTTGTCTTCATGCTGTTTCTAAAAATGTATGATTTAAGGCAGATTGTTGTAAATCAGTCAGTGTCACAGTGAAAAATACCTCAGTGTGGTTCACTCGTCTTCAGATTCGGTGGGTTCCTGCAACGAAAAATTGAGGATATTGGGCACATGGAAAGTTGGAACGTGGCTATGCATACATTACACCAGACGTTCACATCATGCTGTTTCTAAAAATGTATGATTTAATGTAGATTTTTGGAAATCAGGCAAAGTCACACTGAAACTTACCTAAATCTGGTTCACTCGGCATCAGTTTTGGTGGGGTCCTGCAACGAAAAATGAGGATATTGGGCACATGGAAAGTTGTAACGTGGCTATGCATACATTAAACCAACGTTTGTCTTCATGCAGTTTCTAAAAAATGTATGATTTAAGGCAGATTGTTGTAAATCAGTCAGTGTCACAGTGAAAAAATACCTCAGTGTGGTTCACTCGTCTTCAGATTCGGTGGGTTCCTGCAACGAAAAATTGAGGATATTGGGCACATGGAAAGTGGAACGTGGCTATGCATACATTACACCCAGACGTTCACATCATGCTGTTTCTAAAAAATGTATGATTTAATGTAGATTTTGGAAATCAGGCAAAGTCACACTGAAACTTACCTAAATCTGGTTCACTCGCATC
>PYXC01001999.1:0-21486 GCA_015244755.2 Tenualosa ilisha
TAACAAATTCTCATCCTGAACTGACCAGACATCCGACAACTCAATGCAGCAGCAATTTTTGAGGTATATTGGCAAATTGAGACAAGTGAGTTAGAGAGAGAATAGGAAACAATTTTCAAATTTAAAATCGGCTTATCTAAACAAACGGTCATCCTGAACTGACCAGACATCAACAACTCAATGGAACCTGAAATCCAACTATAGCAACTTTTCAACTGACTTACTTGCCAATAAAGCATTTCCAATCAGCAATTGCTTTTTTGTATGCACTAGTAGCATCTTTCTCATGGATGGCGTCACCAACTACCTCCGTTTGAACAACAGACAGGACTGTCGCTACACATTTAGGATATGTCAGATGCAAAGTGTAGTAGTACGCCATCAAGACCAACAGCCCTTTTGAAAAATCTTCTTGTGGGAGGGTAGTCACAGGTACATTACCAACAGCCACGATGGTGGTTGATCCATCGAACAGAAGAACTGGGGAGCAGAGAGGACGCTTACTGAGGTAGAGGGCAGGGTCTTCCTCAGACTGGAACAGAAAAAAAAAACAATGGGCAGAGTGAGAAAACAAAAATGTTAAGAGTCAAACATCCAATGGATGTCAGAAATACAAAAAAAAGAGAATATGGATAAAAAGAATTATGAGAACTTTAAAAGGCATTTAGACCAAATTCTAATAAAGTGTATGTACATTTTTGACAGATGAGAAAAAAAAAAAAAAACATTGTGCAAAAAGTTATTATTCTTAGATGTGGAAATAATTGACATTTGGCATACTGGACAGGTTTTGTACAATTTCAAGTTAAAGAATGAGGAGAAAATGTTTATCTATGTAAATATATGAGTACTTAAAAATAGGGCAGGAATGCATAAAGTTGTAGGAATGCATGGATTAATACAGGAGAGGCTGCTGCAAAGTAGTATGTTTTTGTCGTTTTGTGAATTTGGGAACATTTTCTTACCTTGAGGATATGAATAAGTGCCTCACTGTTAGAAAGCTTCTTTGGTGGCAAAACGGGCGAGGGGAAGAGGGATGGGAGTGCACTGAAGAGAGCCAGAGTGAAGTCCACTAAGGAATAGAAAGATGAACAGAATGGTTAGAGTGTGAAATGTGATGCATGTACATACAGTATGCAGTTCACATGAAAAAGCAACTTACCACTACAGACATCCGAAGGAAAAGGGGGCTTCAGGACCTTCTTCCATACGGCATAAAACTGCACCTTTGAGCAGAATTCTGACCATCTTCCCTTCATTTCGTCAATGTATCTGCTGTTCTGCTTATCAACAATTCGTCGAAGCTCATCCATTGCCTAAAACAGCATTGCAAAACAGTGTAAATAATGTATTCCCAACGCATGCAAAGGTTCAGGTAAGGCCATAAAAAAAATAAAATAAAAAAAACAACATACATGTTGAACTTCTTTGAAGCATGGATAAGCTTCGAATATCTTCGCAGGTCGGTCTTCCTCTTTTGTGAAATCCCCATCAATGAAGGCCCGTCGTGCTTCAAATTCGAGGTCCAGAATTTGCGCCACATCGGTTTTATTAGGCTTTGCATTCGGCTTACTGTACAAATTCGCCAAGGTCTTGTAGTGCCTGGCCTGCATTTTCGGACTGTCCGTGCCCACTGAAATGGCAATAAACCAAGTCCAAAACATTTAACACCAGGGGTCTCATGTACAAGGCTTACTAGTGTTCAAAACAGCTACAAAAGTAACTTCTCACACAAATGTTCAGATGTACAGTGCCTATATCAAGCCTAGCTGATTTTGTTGGTTTACCAATTAATGAAGACATAATTAGTCTATAATTTAATGATGTGTATTCCAATATGGAGAAACTGAATATCAAAAAGAAAACCCAGAAATTAACTTAAAAGAATACATACTAACTGGCGTACAATCCTGACTGCCAACCTCCTTCCCTCCACCACTAGACTGACTGTAGATAATGAATGGATCTACCAACATAACAATCCACAATATAAAGCCGAAGATAAAGCTCCCATTTGCCAAGCTACCACAGTTTCAACTGTATTTTTTGGCAAACTTTTATCATCAAAGATGAGTGTGCTGAGAAGAGCTTACCATCAATGTCTCTTCCAGGCATGGTTGGTGAAGCAATCAAAGTGGGTGCAGTTGAGGAAGACTTTGATGACGAAGGCGATGTTTTGGTGCCACTCTTTTCCTTCCTTGGGACAGAGGGCGGTGATGCTTTTAGAGAGAGAGAGGGAGGGGAGAAATCAAAAACAGGCAAATAAGTACATTTCCTAACCAAAGCACAGAAGAGTTTCATGTCATGACTACACATTTTTAGATTTTCATACCTGCCCTGGAGTTGTCCTCACTGAGGTCATCACTGCTCTCAAGAATTACGGTGTCAGCCGAGCTTACGTCTGTCGAATCGGTCTCCATGTCTTGGTTGTCGGCATCAAAGAGAGTCCTGGCTGCTCCTTGCTGTGAAATGGAGCCCTTCCTCTTCCTAGGGGATCTCATATTCTGGAGTCGCTTGAACATTTTGGTGTAGATGGTTAGCTGCGGTGAAATAATGCAATTAGTTAAGTAGTCACATGGGTGACTCATACGGTTCAGCAGTCTAGTGGCATTGGCTTAGAACCGTGGTGTGGCTAGTGCCAGTAGTAGTAGAAAGGAGTTTAGACATGACCAAAAAGAGATATAAGTCAAATACAGAATAAAAGGTTTAAATATAAATTCATATTATAAATACATATTACTTACATATGGCGGATTTGAATGTGCATCACGCAACATGGGGTAGTATTCAATTATTTTCTGTGACATGACTTTCAGTTCCAGTTCCAGCCATCTCTGCCATTGTGGCTGGTGAATTTTAGCGGACACATACAGCCGTTAGCTCAAAAGGAATGTCGTGGATGGATGCTAAGAAAATAGCAAAATAAAAGTGGATGTACTAATCTAAAAGGGATGCATGCATGCGTTGCTAAAATGGCCGCCAAATTGTAAAGGAGGGGCTATGCGAGTAGCACTAGCGGCTACTGCTAGCACTACCACCGCCACATTACGAGCACGTCTGCTCCCTTGATAGTCACATAGAAACGCATGCATTTTTCAGTACTACTAATCACGAATTACACCAGTTTCGAAAAGCACATGCATAAAATAAGAAACCCATATTGAACTACGTAACCACCTTGGGTGAATTGCACAAACTTTTCATGGATATTCATCCGGGAGTGATCCTTTATGAAAAAGTTCAGGCATGCATCACGTGCGAAAACCAGTTGGCTTGCTAAGCAACTACCCCAGTAGAGAACATTTGAAAAACGTAACCTGTCATAGCAAACCCCTCTCGATGTTATCGAGTAATACTAAAACATTTAAGCTCACATACCTTGGTTATGCCGCTGCTCCTTCGCAATAACGTGGCGCTTTCTTATGTTCTCGTCAAAAAGGTAACTCTTCCTTCTAGACTAGCAGAGACGTTACTGAGAGAATCTCCTGGCTTGAATTCACTTGTGCATTGACGTAATCGACGTTGAACGTTGGATGACGTAAACAGGGAATGCAGGAAAAAATATCAGATGTATTACGAACTTCAAACAGCTCCTTTTACAGCCAAAACATTTTCATCTTAAAATAAACGAATTAAAAAAGAAACTGAGGATGTGTTGTGTTAGAATAGTAAATAAAAAGACGAATGCTCCTCCACCCCTAGAAGGTCATCAGCCAGCGACACAACAGCCATGCGCAACGATTTTTTTTTTTTGAAACGCTAACCAACGTAGCATCAAAATTATGCGACAGTTTTGCATCATCATGGCGGCATGGAGGTGTTGGATATGTTTCGTCTTTGTTGCGCTCAGTCTCAAAGTCCTTTTAAGCCACATAAATGCGAGTCATAGTCGCAGCCCGGATTTTTGGGTTTACTGTGGTATTAATGGCTGTCAAAAGGACTTTAGAGTTTTCGACTCCTTCTTTCGTCACATCAAACGGGCTCACCTTCAATATTACAGGACTGGACGCTCACCGAGTTGGAGTACAGCGCATTCGTCTCCTTCTTTGGGACGGGAAACATTTGGTGTGTCAGTTTTTGCCAACTGTGGCATTGTTGCAGTGGACAACACCGTTTCCGTCCCACCTGTTGCTGCCCCAATTGTTACCCCTCTGCCTGAACCTGATGTTATCGGCCCGTCCGTAAGTTTCCCCAATTCAATTTCTTTACATCTTTGAGTAGGCCTACCTGTCATCTCCGAGGCCGCCTGTGTTGGTTGGATATTTCAACTACTGTTAAAGATGTTGGGGATCATTGTAGACTGCGTTATTCATATGCTTTATTTCATCGTAGCAAAGTAGTATATTTTGTGAAGTACTTAGCTAGGCTACTTGCTGAGTAATATCACAGCTCTTGTCAGTTAGCACACACAAACCTCATTTTGGAAGTCTAATTTATGATCTTAAAACAATAAAATAATAAAAAAAAATAATAAATAATGTTTTACCCAACGGGGGAGAGGCATTCTTTTAATATTTGTATGCTTTCTGAAGGAGGATGATGCTGCTGGAACATCCAGAGGCGGACCTGATATGGCTAGATCTGCAGCAGCACTTGCCATCAGTATTCGGGAACAAGGCCACTTGTCACAGGTAAAATGGCTCAATGGACGCTTTAATGGTAGCCTACTATCAATGTATTTGATTTTGTGATCACAATAATTCGTTAAAATGGTAATAAAGATGTAAATTATACAGTAATGCATTTCTATGTTTTAATCTTTTCTCATGTTTTTTTTTTTTTTTTTTTTTCACAGAGAACGGTCAGGAGTGTCATCTCAGGTGTGCAACAGTACCAAGCTGTTCTCCTTCACACACTAAGGGAGAGAGTCAGGAGGGTGTTTGAAGACCATCCAGGGACTGCTGCTCAGCTCCAGAATGACACTTTGGATACATTCGATACATTCATGGATCCATTCTCTACCACGGCATATGGACAGAATAAAACCATCAGGGAACTGTTCAATCCAGTAGACCCAGAGGAAGTTGTAGTATCTCAGAAGATTTGCTGGGTAAAGCGAGGTCATTCAAGGGTCATGGCCTTGAAAAACAAAAGCTTTTACTATATATCACTCATTCAAAGTCTTAAGCAGTTACTGAGCAATTCTAGACTCTTCTCCATGTTGAGCACTGTTCCACAAAGAAGTAGAGAGGGATTCCTTTATGATTTCACTGATGGTGCTCTTTTTACATCCCATCCATTGTATTCTCAAAGGCCAAATGCTTTGCAAATACTATTGTACAGCGATGAAATTGAAATATGTAACCCTTTAGGCCCACACGCCTCTGCAAATAAATTATTGATGTTTTACTATAGTTTAGGTAATATTGATCCTAAATTTAGGTCCAAGTTGGCTGCAATTAGGCTCCTTGCTATTGCAAAGGCAAATGATGCTTCTCAATGGGGTGTTGATGTTATTCTAAAAAGAATCTTGGAAGATCTGACTCTTCGTTACAATGGTATTATGGTTGAAACCCCTAGTGGTGAAATTGAGTTGTTTGGTGCTGTGATAGCCGTGTGTGGAGACACACTTGCCCAACATGACCTTGCTGGGTTTAAGCAAGGTGTTGGATTTGCTTATAGCAAATGTAGGCATTGTGAGTGTGCTTTTGATGATATGCAAAGTATTTATGATGAGAATAAGTTTACTGAAAGAACTTTGGAAAAACACACCAGGCAATGCATGGAAATAGATAAAGCAAGCACAGAAACATTGAAAGCATCCCTCAAAACCACTTACGGGGTTAACAGAAGAAGCACATTAATTGATTTTCCAGCTTTTGACCTGATCAAACAAACTCCACAGGATGTAATGCATGTACTTTTTGAAGGTGTTGCACCAATGGAAATAAAACTTGTATTGAAAAAATGATTCTGTCAGGGCAGATTGAATTAGATCAGATTAATTCAGCTATTGCAAATTTTCCTTACTCACCTCTGGATATACGAGATAAGCCATGCCCTATTAGTGTCAGCACCTTAGCCGCCAATGACAATAAATTAAAGCAGTCATGTGGACAAATGTTAATACTTTTAAAAATAATGCCTTTTCTTTTGAATGATGTAAATAACGAGTATGTTACATTTATTCTCAAATTAATTCAGATTGTTCAAATTGTCCTTGCTCCTATTATTTCATTACAAACTGTACTACAACTCAGACACATGATTGAGCAGCATCTGCACCAGTTCAAACAGTTATTTCCTGAAGTCAATATTATTCCCAAGCAACATTACATGCTACATCTACCAAGCCAGATCATATCTCTTGGTCCCTTAATAAGAAGTATGTGTATGAGATTTGAAGCTAAGCATAGCTATTTTAAGCAGTGGGCTTCCAAGCTAAATTACAAGAATGTTTGTAAATCACTTGCAAACCATAATCAGTTCCTTGAATGTTGCAATGAAATAGGCATTGAACACCCAATTTTTGCTACCGAACGAGAATCAGGGCCTGTGTCTGCTGTTAAACATGTTGATTATGTTAAGAGAAAAGTACAAGATTTTTTAGGCATAGAGGTCATGCAATCTGTTGTCTCTGTGAAATGGTACATCCTGAATGGCAATAAGTATATTAGTGGGAAATCTATGATTATCGTGGATGTGGATGATGCATTACCAGTGTTTGGACTGATAAAAGATATCTTTGTGATTGACTCCTCTTTTGTTGCTTTTGAGTATCAGCGTTATGAGACACTGAATCTGAATCCACAGTTGCTGGCATATGAGGTGGCTGTTCCCAATGCTGCCCAGGCTACAGAATTTGTAAAAGATCTAATTGACTGCATTTCCTATTTTTCAGTTTGCTTCAAAGGCAGTGTCTTTGTGCCAATAAAATATTGTCTTAGTGATGTTATTGCCCACAGACAGTAATATGGAGAAACAATTATATGGATATTTTATATATAAATCTATATATTATATATTAATATAATATCATGTTTAAGGTGACATTTTTTCTGTTTCATGTGTCCTGTGCCAGTTCTGTCATCTACTTAAAATCAAACAAATAAAGTGTATTTTCAGATATTTTTTGTGTGACTCTTAAATCAAGCATGTTGAGTTTGTTACTGAATCTTAAAACAAGATTTATTTTGATGAGACTATGGGGGAGAAACCGAAACATCTTATTTTAAGTGTAAGTTATCCCATTTTAAGATTCCCTGCCTGTTTGAGACAAATCCGAAGATTTTTGCTTGATATAAAATTATAGTGTTCTTAATATAAGACATTAACTCTTAAAACAAGGCATATTATCTTACACTTCTAAATGTAAGATATTTTTTCTTGGTAAGAACCAAATAATTTGCAGTGTGACCTGTGTTGGATATTTGGCAAGTGCTATTTGTTGGGGTAATTTCAGTGACATTTTCATCTGAGATTCCTATTAAACATCACCACACTGAGAAAGGGACACACTGAAATCACTTCAAATGGCAGCACTAGTTCTTCAACATAATGAAAAGTGCTTCTCTTTGGGGTAGTCCAAGTAGTGGGCATCACCGTTTTCATATGTGTTTGATGCATATTCTTTCAGCACAGAATCAGTCCGGAGAAATTTATTCAGAGCAAGGAGACAGACAATTCAACTTTAGTGTCTCTCTCATAAAATGCAAAAGAAAGTGCTATCAAGTTGGGGTGTTGGTCTAGATTCATCAGGCAGACAGAAAAATAGCCCTTTTCTATTCTAAACTGTTGTTCTGAAAAGTTTCTTTAGATAGAGGCATTGATTTGAAAAGTATATAAATAAGTGCTTCTCTTTGGGGTAGCTTGATGGAGATGATTCCTCAGTGTTGTGGCTAAAAACCTGATGCCTTTTGTTACACTGCTTATTATAGAGGTTCTTTTGACATAGACAAAATGATGATGCATATAGAACTTCCATAAGCACTCTGTCAGAACCAGTACCCTAGCCAGCAGTGTCATTTTAACATGAACTGGCAACAGCATTTGGATTGGTCTTAATCTCTCCATCATTTCCTTGGATAAAAGTGTGAATTTTTTGCACTTGACAAAGGCAGATTTGCATGCTGATCAATGTCTGCCATTTAAGGGTGTGTTTCAGGGAGGAGCTGTGAATTGCTCAGGTATGATAGAGCCACAGGATATGCTTTAAATGTGTACAGCAGAAACATTTCTCCACTTTACCATACCTGCATATATAATCCACAGTCTCTTGGTGCTTGAAGGATATCCAGAAAATGGACTGGGAAAGCAGGGTCACATTTCTGGATATGTATTAGACAGCTGACCTGTAAGGAAAAGTGATGATGACACAAAGGAGCTGCATCAGAATTGTCACCCTGACTACCCTAATAATGGCACTGACCTGTGTTGGATATTTGGCAAGTGCTATTTGTTGGGGTAATTTCAGTGACATTTTCATCTGGGATTCCTATTAAACATCACCACACTGAGAAAGGGACACACTGAAATCACTTCAAATGGCAGCACTAGTTCTTCAACATAATGAAAAGTGCTTCTCTTTGGGGTAGTACAAGTAGTTGGCATCACCGTTTTCATATTTGTTTTATGCATATTCTTTCAGCACAGAATCAGTCCGGAGAAATTTATTCAGAGCAAGGAGACAGACAATTCAACTTTAGTGTCTCTCTCATAAAATGCAAAAGAAAGTGCTATCAAGTTGGGGTGTTGATCTGGATTCATCGTGCAGACAGAAAAATAGCCTTTCCCTGCTCTAAACTGTTGTTCTGAAAAGTTTCCTCAAACAGAGGCATTGATTTGAAAAGTACATAAATAAGTACTTCTCTTTGGGGTAGCTTTATGGAGATGATTCCTCAGTGTTGTGGCTAAAAACCTGATGCCTTTTGTTACACTGCTTAGCATAGAGGTTCTTTTGACATAGACAAAATGATGATGCATATAGAACTTCCATAAGCACTCTGTCAGAATCAGTACCCTAGCCAGCAGTGTCATTTTAACATGAACTGGCAACAGCATTTGGATTGGTCTTAATCTCTCCAACATTTCCTTGGATAAACGTGTGAGTTTTTTGCACATGACAAAGGCAGATTTGCATGCTGATCAATTTCTGCCCTTTAAGGGTGTGTTTCAGGGAGGAGCTGTGAATTGCTCAGGTATGATGGAGCCACAGCATATGCTTTAAATGTGTGCAGCAGAAACATTTCTCCACTTTACCAGACCTGCATATATAATCCACAGTCTCTTGTTGCTTGGAGGATATCCAGAAAATGGACTGGGAAAGCTGGGTCACATTTCTGGATATGTATGAGACAGCTGACCTGTAAGGAGAAGTGATGATGACACAAAGGAGCTGCATCAGAATTGTCACCCTGACTACCTAGATAATGGCACTGACCTGTGTTGGATATTTGGCAAGTGCTATTTGTTGGGGTAATTTCATTGACATTTTCATCTGGGATTCCTATTAAACATCACCACACTGAGAAAGGGACACACTGAAATCACTTCAAATTGCAGCACTAGTTCTTCAACATAATGAAAAGTGCTTCTCTTTGGGGTAGTCCATGTAGTGGGCATCACCGTTTTCATATTTGTTTGGCGCATATTCTTTCAGCACAGAATCAGTCAGGAGAAATTTATTCAGAGTAAGGAGACAGACGGATACTTCAACTTTAGTGTCTTTCTCATAAAATGCAAAAGAAAGTGCTATCAAGTTGGGGTGTTGGTCTGGATTCACCAGGCAGACAGAAAAATAACCTTTCCCTGGTCTAAACTTTTGTTCTGAAAACTTTCCTCAAACAGAGGCATTGATTTGAAAAGTACATAAATAAGTGCTTCTCTTTGGGGTAGCTTGATGGAGATGATTCCTCAGTGTTGTGGCTAAAAACCTGATGCCTTTTGTTACACTGCTTAGCATAGAGGTTCTTTTGACATAGACAAAATGATGATGCATATAGAACTTCCATAAGCACTCTGTCAGAATCAGTACCCTAGCCAGCAGTGTCATTTTACACCTGTGGTGAGAGCATATATAACTCCATTAAGCCTTGAAGATGGCACATAAACGATGAATTAGTTAGCGATAAACGTGGATTTGACGGTCAGCTTATTCGTATTCCGCATCCTTCTAAACTAGCGAGATGGGTGGATGATATGAGGCTATTGCCAGCAGTCAGCCATGTTGATATCATCAACTACTCTGTCCTGTCAGAGGGTGTTGATGGTGAAGAACTTCTGAGAAGTTCTGAGGCATACAGTTATTTTCACAGCAATAAAGTGGGGCGTGTTTTGGTACACACACATGGGCTACCCAAGGCTAAACATAGCGCTTGGGCTACGATACAACAAAGCGGAGTAGTGGAGACATTAGGATGCTCCTGTATTGCCGGTTTAGGGAGATTGTGCAGTCATGCAGCAGTTGTTCTGTGGAAGGTATGGATATATTGTTGTTCTATATATTTTCCCTGTACGAATTATAAATAAAAATTTCATAATTGAGTCATTCTGCATGGTGTTTTCCAGAGTACCGCTCTTAGGTGCTGAATAAGATGATCCATTGGCCATCAAAATAGGTTCCCTTGCTGTGTTGTTATTACAGATTGAGAATGCAGTTATCACTGGAAAAACAGGGCTTGCTTGTACTGATGCACAGCGCAGTTGGAATGAAGGGACAGTCAGAAATCTTGAGCTAAAACCACTCCAAGACATCAGATTCAGCCGCCACAGGGCAGGGAGCGAATTTAACGAAAGTATCTTGCAAGCACACCCTCTACCTCCCACCTCACGATATCTGTCTCTTTCTGAGTTTAAAGAGCTTGTTGATAGTGATCCAGCACAACCACTGTTCCTACTAAAGAACTGTCTGTTGGGCAAGTGCTACAGCATTAATCCTGTTGCCCAACCCAATCTTGCAAACACTGCAGTTGATGTCCGGTTAGTAGGACCGCATCAGACTCACAACTGTCCTGACATTCTATGTGAGCCATGCAAAGCCTTCTGTGAGTTGTTTGTGCAGGTGAACAACACACAGGCGGCTAGGTTGGAGTTGGAGACAAGACAGCAGAGTGCTTCAGAACTGTGGCACAGTGCAAGAAAATTGAGATTAACAGCCAGCTCTGCTAAAAAGGTTCCATCCAAAGCATCCACCAATCCTGATAAATTTCTGGGAGAGCACATGTACCCCTCATTTTGTGGTAACTATACCACGTACTATGGAAAGGAGAATGCCAGACACTGGCACAATTCACCACCGCCAGCCCCAGGGGGCTTGGTGGTGCCGCCCTGTGGACGCGCCCGGTACTGCAAACACCAGGCTTGGCCCCAGAGGCCAGGGACTGACTGCCAGACACTGCCCCTGCCCCCGCCTTACTCCCAGCACACAATTAACCACCGCCAGCCCCAGGGGGCCTGGTGGCGCCGCCCTGTGGACGCGCCCGGTACTGCAAACACCAGGCTTGGCCCCAGAGGCCAGGGACTGACCGCCAGACACTGCCCCTGCCCCAGCCCTACTCCAAGCACACGATTAACCCCCGCCAGCCCCTGCCCATGCCCCAAACCTAACCCTTGGCCCGTGCACCCAAGGACTGACTGCCAGACACTGCCCCTGCCCCAGCCCTTCTCCCAGCACACAGTTAGCCACCTCCAGCGCCTGCCGTGGCCCAAACCTAACCCTAGCCCCACACCCCAACCATAGCCCCACACCCCAACCCTCACCCCCAGCCCAATGCCCACAGCCTAAACCCAGCAGCAACGCCAAGGACTGGCCGTCAGACGCTTGCCCGGCCCCAGCCCAACGCCCAGCACACAGTTAGCCACCTCCAGCGCCTGCCCGTGGCCCAAACCTAAACCTAGCCCCACACCCCAACCATAGCCCCACACCCCAACCCTCACCCCCAGCCAATGCCCACAGCCTAAACCCAGCAGCAACGCCCAAGGACTGGCCGCCAGATGCTTGCCCGGCCCCAGCCCAACGCCCAGCACACAGTTAGCCACCTCCAGTGCCTGCCCATGGCCCAAACCTAAACCTAGCCCCACACCCCAACCATAGCCCGACACCCAACCCCCACCCCAGCCCAATGCCCACAGCCAAAACCCAGCCCCAACGCCCAAGGACTGGCCGTCAGAGACTGCCCCTGCCACCTGCCCCCTAGAACCAGCACCAGCACCCAAGACCCAAGGCCTGAGTGCCAGGCCCAATCCCAGCCTCAAAATTTTCAGATGCACAACACTGCTTACCTTGGCTGGTCTGTGGTCTTGAAAGCAATCCTGCTTGACTTTAGCACAGAGGGGGAGAGCAGAAACTGGATCCTGAAATTGGGGCGGGGAGGAAAATAAATAAATATAAATACATTAAAATAAAAATATTTATGCTTTTGGTAAGAAGTAGAGCTCCCCATGCCCTGCCTCTGCCCCTTCCCCAGCCCCCAGCACCAACCAACACCAACACTAACACCAACACCAACACCCAAGGCCTGACTGCCTGCCCCAGCCCCTGCCCCTGAGACCAAGGCCTGACTTCCAGGTGGGGCTGACAGACACTGCCCCAGCCCCAACACCAGGCCCAGCCACAGCTCCAGCTCCAGCTCCAGCTCCAGCACCAGCACCAACACCAACACCAACACCAACACCAACACCCAAGGCCTGACTGCCAGCCCCAGCCCCTGCCCCTATGACCAAGGCCTGACTTCCAGCTGGGGCTGACAGACACTGCCCCAGCCCCAACACCAGGCCCCAGCCACAGCTCCAGCTCCAGCTCCAGCTCCAGCACCAGCACCAACACCAACGCTAACACTAACACTAACACCAACACCCAAGGCCTGACTGCCAGCCCCAGCCCCTGCCCCTATGACCAAGGCCTGACTTCCAGCTGGGGCTGACACACACTGCCCCAGCCCCAACACCAGGCCCCAGCCACAGCTCCAGCTCCAGCTCCAGCACCAACACCAACACCAACACTAACGCTAACACTAACACTAACACTAACACTAACACTAACACCAACACCCAAGGCCTGACTGCCAGCCCCAGCCCCTGTCCCTATGACCAAGGCCTGACTTCCAGCTGGGGCTGACAGACACTGCCCCAGCCCCAACACCAGGCCCCAGCTCCAGCTCCAGCTCCAGCCCCAGCCCCAACACCAAGGCCTGACTGCCAGCCCCAGTCCCAGCTTCAGACACTACTTACACTACTTACCTTGGCTTTAGCACGGTAAGGGGGTAAAAGAATGCGAATGTAAGGACTGAACAGTAAACAGCATGTGCTGAAGATTTGCCCCTATCCAATTATGGTTTTGTTTTTCTATTGCAGGCCTTCCATGAAGCCGAAGGACATTCTTCCTGCAGACGAGGGAAGAAACCATATCTGGTCTGATAACAGATGGCCACACATTTTCTCTCACATAGGGACATTTTGTGATAGGCAAGGCACTTTTTACTAACATTGTGCAGTTGTTTATACTTTGTTTTATTGTTCCAATGTAGGGCTAAGAAAAGAGATACACAGCTTCATCGCCAACCACAGCCCCTGCTCCAACTGCCACCTGTGTTCACCCCCCACACTCTGCAGCACCTAGACACAGGTACAACACCGCATTCCAAACTGTTGTAACACAAATCCCATTTTTGGCCATATGGTAACTCTGAAAAATTGTCAAATTTACTTCAAACCAACACCAAAATTTAACGTTATTTACAACATACAGTTGGCTGCATAAGTATTGACACCCCTTAAACTTTTCAACATTTTGCCACGTCATGACCTTAAACATAAATATTTCTTTGAGGGTTTATATGAAAGACCAACACAAAGTGTGTGGAGAGTTTCTGCTTGCCTTTCTTTGCAAGATGTCAGAATAGCCACCCAGGGGCGCTATTTGGATGCCTTGGCTTGAGCGTCGTCCTGCTCAAAATCTTAAGACCAGTTGAAAAATTGCAAGAATTTGAGAAGGCAATTTATTGAAAGCAACAATTTAACCAAAATAAGCTGTTAATCACCTCATCAAAAGTTTTAAGAACACAAGTAAAAACACACACAAAAAAAAAAAAACAAAATAGAAAATTAAGAGTGGAAAGGAGTGGACTCAGTAATGAGAAATGAGTCCACCGTTATTGTTGCTCACTTACTCACAGAATTTAGCTATAACCCTGTTAAGACCCAAAAGTGCAAAATGCAAATTCTTACAATTTTTAACTGGTTTCATGATTTTGAGCAGGAGTGTGGTCAGGGGAGGATGAGTTTCTCTTCTATTATGCCAATAGCAGTCAATGACATACAGGTACTCATTGCAGCATGAGATGGTGCACCATCATGCATGAAGATGATTTTGTTACAGAAAGCACAGTTCTTCTTTTTTGTGCCATTGAAGAAACTGGTTAGTCAGAAACTCCACATACTTCACAGAGGTCATTTTCAACAACTTTAGTAACCTTTAAATGCCCTACATGTGTCATTTTCTGATATTCTTGGGTAACATGGCAAAATGTCCAGGTCGTATGAAAATGTATGCAGCCCACTGTACAATACAATCCATTGCAATATTGAATAAAAATGGCTGCTTAAGCTGGATGTGCTGTGTCTGGCGCTACTTGTGTATGCGTCATTGACATGACGCGCAAATTTTTTGTAGCAGAAATCAGGTGGTGCAACCACAGCTAATGCCACTGTTGTTAAAATATATTAACTATAAACATATTCTATATATTCTTATATATGAATAAGCAATGCAAACACAAAATGTGCATGTCATGCCAATGTCCCTTATTCTGTCATTTCTTTGTCTTCATCTTTGTCTATGGTCCTGTAAGACACTTACAGATATTCTTACTTGCAGTTGTTGGCCCATACCTCCGCCACTCTTGCCCAGATCTCCACAAATCTGGAAAATCAATTTTGTATAAAAACAGCTCGCCTTCTATAGCAATACTGAAAATCTGTTTAAGCATTTAAAGTTTAGCATGAAGGTCTTGCCATTTTTCTGTCTTGTAGAAACGGGATCACGCCCTCCTGCGTGCCGTGGTCAAGGTCTTGGTGAAGCAAAACAACTTGCTCCTCCTGGCCTTAACAGGACGCCAGCAGGTAGAAAGCCATGACATCTCTGAAGAATTCAGATTTCCCATGAATTCTGAGGATGACGTGACTAGAGTGGAGGAGCCAAACTTTTGAGGGCCTCATCTCCAAAACTGTTAGAGGCAGGAAGCAGGGCAGGGATTCTTTCAGTTGGCATCAAAGAGGGTACCTGTACATGAAAAATTAGGCAAATCGAAGAGGGGTACCTGGGGAGGGTGTGTGAATTGACACGGAGTGACCCTTTTCCTTAGTAAAATACTGAACTATGAATTATGAAATCGATTCATTCTTTTTAATAACCCTGTACTGTATGCATCTTGTCAATGTGAATCTGATGAACTTTGTACCGTTGTATTGCACTGCCGAAACTTGAAAATCAACTTTTATCTATTTACAGTAGGTGCATTAGCTGCCCATAAAATCTCTGCCAGCGACTGCGAGGCAGTTGTAAAGACCTGGCTCAAATGCAGTGGGGACAGGAGTGGAGGAAGGAAGAGGAGAGCAGAAAGACAGCAGCGAGGTATGAACAGCAAAAACAATTCAATTCTGCCACACAAAGCCTTTTGAACAAAAATCTTTTTTTGCTATCTTGGTAATCTTTTCAGGCATAAACAGTGACGTTATAGAGTGAGAATACCGTAGCTATAAAATACACACTACATTTGAATGCATTTAAGTCGTAGGCTAACAACTTCTCTGAATCGTTAACAATTTAACAGGACAGTATCAGCTCACAGCTAGCACTACACTAGATGATACATACGTAACATAATAAATCATACAAAACGTGGGAATACACATATGATTGCAAATGAAAACAGGGGGGGAAATACAGGATTCCCCTAATTAACACACATATTAATTGGGTTGATCGACAAATACTGTACAACACAGATCTGTAAAAACACAAGTGATTGCTAACCTGCTACATCTACGATGTGTAAGGGAGGTCGTCTCCCCTCAAACTACTTTGCTCTACTCTGATTTTTAGAGTTTTATTGCTGATAATAATAATAAGAAGAAGAAGAAGTAGTGCGCGTCACTGCTGTCACACACAGCCAAAAATTGAGCAAGGTAGTTAGCGCATTCCACCTGCAGCCACGCAGTGTGAGAAAATTCTGCAGTATTGCTATCATTACGATACGTCTACATGCACAAAGCTTAAGTTAGAAAATAAGAAAGCTAAACATTACCTGTATCCACCGATTTGAACGTCTAACTGTGATGATCTTTATTCCAGGTGTCCAGCTGCAGAGATGTGTGCAGCCAACTGTTGTACAGCCACTAGTGGTGGACGTGGACGCGGACAGCGACGAAAGCGGAAGCAGCAGCAGCAGCCTGGACGAATGAGGACTCCCACACACTCGCCCACATTTATTTATTCTTCTTTTTAATTTTAAATATTCTAAACCTTCAATAAATTATTATACTACCAGTAGCATGTCTAGTGTAATTCCATACGATGTTTATGAGTTTCCTACAAAACAAATCTCATGGTAGGTTTTTTGCACATGACAAAGGCAGATTTGCATGCTGATCAATTTCTGCCCTTTAAGGGTGTGTTTCAGGGAGGAGCTGTGAATTGCTCAGGTATGATGGAGCCACAGCATATGCTTTAAATGTGTGCAGCAGAAACATTTCTCCACTTTACCAGACCTGCATATATAATCCACAGTCTCTTGTTGCTTGGAGGATATCCAGAAAATGGACTGGGAAAGCTGGGTCACATTTCTGGATATGTATGAGACAGCTGACCTGTAAGGAGAAGTGATGATGACACAAAGGAGCTGCATCAGAATTGTCACCCTGACTACCTAGATAATGGCACTGACCTGTGTTGGATATTTGGCAAGTGCTATTTGTTGGGGTAATTTCATTGACATTTTCATCTGGGATTCCTATTAAACATCACCACACTGAGAAAGGGACACACTGAAATCACTTCAAATTGCAGCACTAGTTCTTCAACATAATGAAAAGTGCTTCTCTTTGGGGTAGTCCATGTAGTGGGCATCACCGTTTTCATATTTGTTTGGCGCATATTCTTTCAGCACAGAATCAGTCAGGAGAAATTTATTCAGAGTAAGGAGACAGACGGATACTTCAACTTTAGTGTCTTTCTCATAAAATGCAAAAGAAAGTGCTATCAAGTTGGGGTGTTGGTCTGGATTCACCAGGCAGACAGAAAAATAACCTTTCCCTGGTCTAAACTTTTGTTCTGAAAACTTTCCTCAAACAGAGGCATTGATTTGAAAAGTACATAAATAAGTGCTTCTCTTTGGGGTAGCTTGATGGAGATGATTCCTCAGTGTTGTGGCTAAAAACCTGATGCCTTTTGTTACACTGCTTAGCATAGAGGTTCTTTTGACATAGACAAAATGATGATGCATATAGAACTTCCATAAGCACTCTGTCAGAATCAGTACCCTAGCCAGCAGTGTCATTTTACACCTGTGGTGAGAGCATATATAACTCCATTAAGCCTTGAAGATGGCACATAAACGATGAATTAGTTAGCGATAAACGTGGATTTGACGGTCAGCTTATTCGTATTCCGCATCCTTCTAAACTAGCGAGATGGGTGGATGATATGAGGCTATTGCCAGCAGTCAGCCATGTTGATATCATCAACTACTCTGTCCTGTCAGAGGGTGTTGATGGTGAAGAACTTCTGAGAAGTTCTGAGGCATACAGTTATTTTCACAGCAATAAAGTGGGGCGTGTTTTGGTACACACACATGGGCTACCCAAGGCTAAACATAGCGCTTGGGCTACGATACAACAAAGCGGAGTAGTGGAGACATTAGGATGCTCCTGTATTGCCGGTTTAGGAGATGTGCAGTCATGCAGCAGTTGTTCTGTGGAAGGTATGGATATATTGTTGTTCTATATATTTTCCCTGTACGAATTATAAATAAAAATTTCATAATTGAGTCATTCTGCATGGTGTTTTCCAGAGTACCGCTCTTAGGTGCTGAATAAGATGATCCATTGGCCATCAAAATAGGTTCCCTTGCTGTGTTGTTATTACAGATTGAGAATGCAGTTATCACTGGAAAAACAGGGCTTGCTTGTACTGATGCACAGCGCAGTTGGAATGAAGGGACAGTCAGAAATCTTGAGCTAAAACCACTCCAAGACATCAGATTCAGCCGCCACAGGGCAGGGAGCGAATTTAACGAAAGTATCTTGCAAGCACACCCTCTACCTCCCACCTCACGATATCTGTCTCTTTCTGAGTTTAAAGAGCTTGTTGATAGTGATCCAGCACAACCACTGTTCCTACTAAAGAACTGTCTGTTGGGCAAGTGCTACAGCATTAATCCTGTTGCCCAACCCAATCTTGCAAACACTGCAGTTGATGTCCGGTTAGTAGGACCGCATCAGACTCACAACTGTCCTGACATTCTATGTGAGCCATGCAAAGCCTTCTGTGAGTTGTTTGTGCAGGTGAACAACACACAGGCGGCTAGGTTGGAGTTGGAGACAAGACAGCAGAGTGCTTCAGAACTGTGGCACAGTGCAAGAAAATTGAGATTAACAGCCAGCTCTGCTAAAAAGGTTCCATCCAAAGCATCCACCAATCCTGATAAATTTCTGGGAGAGCACATGTACCCCTCATTTTGTGGTAACTATACCACGTACTATGGAAAGGAGAATGCCAGACACTGGCACAATTCACCACCGCCAGCCCCAGGGGGCTTGGTGGTGCCGCCCTGTGGACGCGCCCGGTACTGCAAACACCAGGCTTGGCCCCAGAGGCCAGGGACTGACTGCCAGACACCTGCCCCTGCCCCCGCCTTACTCCCAGCACACAATTAACCACCGCCAGCCCCAGGGGGCCTGGTGGCGCCGCCCTGTGGACGCGCCGGTACTGCAAACACCAGGCTTGGCCCCAGAGGCCAGGGACTGACCGCCAGACACTGCCCCTGCCCCAGCCCTACTCCAAGCACACGATTAACCCCCGCCAGCCCCTGCCCATGCCCCAAACCTAACCCTTGGCCCGTGCACCCAAGGACTGACTGCCAGACACTGCCCCTGCCCCAGCCCTCCCAGCACACGTTAGCCCCTCCAGCCCTGCCATGGCCCAAACCTAACCTAGCCCACCCCATAGCCCCACACCCAAACCCTCACCCCCAGCCCAATGCCCACAGCCTAAACCCAGCAGCAACGCCCAAGGACTGGCCGTCAGACGCTTGCCCGGCCCCAGCCCAACGCCCAGCACACAGTTAGCCACCTCCAGCGCCTGCCCGTGGCCCAAACCTAAACCTAGCCCCACACCCCAACCATAGCCCCACACCCCAACCCTCACCCCCAGCCCAATGCCCACAGCCTAAACCCAGCAGCAACGCCCAAGGACTGGCCGCCAGATGCTTGCCCGGCCCCAGCCAACGCCCAGCACACAGTTAGCCACCTCCAGTGCCTGCCCATGGCCCAAACCTAAACCTAGCCCCACACCCCAACCATAGCCCGACACCCCAACCCCCACCCCCAGCCCAATGCCCACAGCCAAAACCCAGCCCCAACGCCCAAGGACTGGCCGTCAGAGACTGCCCCTGCCACCTGCCCCCTAGAACCAGCACCAGCACCCAAGACCAAGGCCTGAGTGCCAGGCCCAATCCCAGCCTCAACATTTTCAGATGCACAACACTACTTACCTTGGCTGGTCTGTGGTCTTGAAAGCAATCCTGGCTTGACTTTAGCACAGAGGGGGAGAGCAGAACTGGATCCTGAAATTGGGGGCGGGGAGGAAAAATAAATAAATATAAATACATTAAAAAAAAATATTTATGCTTTTGGTAAGAAGTAGAGCTCCCCATGCCCCTGCCTCTGCCCCTTCCCCAGCCCCAGCACCAACCAACACCAACACTAACACCAACACCAACACCCAAGGCCTGACTGCCTGCCCCAGCCCCTGCCCCTGAGACCAAGGCCTGACTTCCAGTGGGGCTGACAGACACTGCCCCAGCCCCAACACCAGGCCCCAGCCACAGCTCCAGCTCCAGCTCCAGCTCCAGCACCAGCACCAACACCAACACCAACACCAACACCAACACCCAAGGCCTGACTGCCAGCCCCAGCCCCTGCCCCTATGACCAAGGCCTGACTTCCAGCTGGGGCTGACAGACACTGCCCCAGCCCCAACACCAGGCCCCAGCCACAGCTCCAGCTCCAGCTCCAGCTCCAGCACCAGCACCAACACCAACGCTAACACTAACACTAACACCAACACCCAAGGCCTGACTGCCAGCCCCAGCCCCTGCCCCTATGACCAAGGCCTGACTTCCAGCTGGGGCTGACACACACTGCCCCAGCCCAACACCAGGCCCCAGCCACAGCTCCAGCTCCAGCTCCAGCACCAACACCAACACCAACACTAACGCTAACACTAACACTAACACTAACACTAACACTAACACCAACACCCAAGGCCTGACTGCCAGCCCCAGCCCCTGTCCCTATGACCAAGGCCTGACTTCCAGCTGGGGCTGACAGACACTGCCCAGCCCCAACACCAGGCCCCAGCTCCAGCTCCAGCTCCAGCCCCAGCCCCAACACCAAGGCCTGACTGCCAGCCCCAGTCCCAGCTTCAGACACTACTTACACTACTTACCTTGGCTTTAGCACAGAGTGGGAGAGCAGAACGCCTCTGGATCCTGAAATTGAAAGAAAACAAAAAAAAGTAAGAAGGAGAGCTGCCCCAGCCCCAACACCAGGCCCCAGCTCCAGCTACAGTCACAGCCCAACACCCAAGGCCTAACTGCCAGCCCCAGTCCCAGCTTCAGACACTACTTACCTTGGCTGGTCTGTGGTCCTGAAAGTAACCCTGGCTTGGCTTTAGCACAGAGTGGGAGAGCAGAACGCCTCTGGATCCTGAAATTGAAAAATTTCAATCCGGCCGTCCCTCTTAATCATGGCCCTGGTTCCGAAAACCCACAAAATAGAACCGGAGTCCTATTCCATTATTCCTAGCTGCGGTATTCAGGCGTGCTGCGGCCTGCTTTGAACACTCTAATTTTTTCAAAGTAAACGCTCCGGGCCCCGTCGGACACCCAGCTAAGGGCATCCGGGGAGCGCCGGGAGGCAGGGGTACGGGACAGACGGTGGCACGCCTCGCGGCGGACCGCCAGCCCACTCCCGAAATCCAACTACAAGCTTTTTAACTGCAGCAACTTTAATATACGCTATTGGAGCTGGAATTACCGCGGCTGCTGGCACCAGACTTGCCCTCCAATGGGTCCTCGCCCATGGGTTTAGGATACGCTCATTCCAATTACAGGGCCTCGAAATAGACCTGTATTGTTATTTTTCGTCACTACCTCACCGTGTCGGTAATGGGTAATTTGCGCGCCTGCTGCCTTCCTTGGATGTGGTAGCCGTTTCTCAGGCTCCCTCTCCGGAATCGAACCCTGATTCCCCGTTACCCGTGGTCACCAT
>PYXC01002000.1:0-19837 GCA_015244755.2 Tenualosa ilisha
CCCTAAACCCAATTAATTCCTAATGCTTACCCTAATTTGTAAACCCACCCTGCTAAGCTACCTAAGCTGCACCCAATCAGTCTCCTTGGGGCCGTACGACCTGCATAAAAATTAAACAGAGTTAAACTAAGGAAAAGGGGAAAGCTAACATAAGCACCTAACATACTTACCTTAGATACTTACCTGGGAGATGCAGAGTCTGCGGGGGTGGTACCTAGGAGCAACAAAAAAGACAAATTAGTAAAATTAAGACACAATTAAGACACAATTGGAAGTAGGGATGCTAACTAAAATTCACAATGGAAAACCTAAATTAAGGGATGTTAATTAAGACTCAAAATTAAAACCTAAATTAAGGATGACCCCTACCATGCCTGAAGAGAGTGTCGGAACTCGAAACGCGTCGCAGAAATGGGGCATCGACGCACTTTAATCGGAACAGGGAAGGGGAAGGGGAAAACATCTTGGGGATGGGAGAACGGTGTGGGTGGGGCCTTATGTGGGTCTGGATGGGGATAGTGAACTGGTGGGTAATCGGAGCGTCTCAGGGGGAGGTGAACCGTGGTGGGGAGGTGTTCTCTGGGGAGGAAGGTCCCCAAGAGGGGAGGTGACTTTGTGTATGGACCGTGCCAAACCTGAGCTCCACTTCGGTGGGGACAGGATCCCTAACCCCCTAACCCTAACCCTAACCCTAACCCTAGGCTAATTTTTTGAAAACCCAGCTGGGCTTAGGCCCAGCTAAATAATTAAAGGGAGTGGAAGGGAAAGGATGAATGAGGATGGGAGGGCAAGGGACCTCAGCAGTAGGGGGATGGACAGTGCACCGGGCCAGTCCACATCACGTGGGCTGGCCCTACCCGGGCCATGAGCCCTAACCCCAAACCTAACCGGCCAGTTATCCTCCCCAACGTAAGCCTGGGTGCCTAAACCTAACCCTAACCCTTACCCTAACCCCTTAACCCACACAACCTAACCCTAAAAGCTAACTTAACTGAACCTCTAGAGCTAACCCTAGCCCAATTCCTAACCCTAAGTTGCTAACCCTATGCAAGCTAATCTGGCTGAACCCAAGAGTAAAGTACCAATTAAAGAGAACCCCAAAGGATCTAAAGTAATTTTTAGGCTACTCTAACTAAGATAATAGGAACTACTTAACTGGCTGAAAGGCTTGAGAGCTAGCCACAATAAGATTAACCTGGCTGAAAGGCTTAAGAGCTAGCCATACTAAGTTATTTAAGAAGATAGAAGGGTGAGATTAATATAAAAGAGGACAAATAAAGAGACAGAAGATGGGATTGAAAACTTTATTTCATAATATATAAGATAAATAACAACACAATTTTTTAACCTAAACTTAAGTTGAGATAATAGCCGTTACAGACCTTGGGTGGAATCTCTATATACTTACCTTGGGACCACACGACCTACAACATCCTCTCACAAAGCCTAGAGGGCTAACCCCATGAGTAAGGCCTTAATAACATGGTAGAGGGACGCCAACGGAGTTAAAGTACACTCAGGACACTGGATGTCTACCTGCAACAAAGAAAGAAATAATCCGGATTAACATAACACACATACAAACAAGATGAAGACACATACACTAATACAGAAGGAGCAAGTCCAGGAGACTCAAACACAGACACTCATATAACTGATATAAAAACACGAGTTTAACCCTCAAATAAGGAAACTCAGTGGGGTCCTACATATCCATAAACTGATAACACTTAAGCTAACACACACAAGAGATAAAACTAAATTAAATTAAGATTAAGCTACACCTAAACTGACAAACATAAACTGACACTACAAGGAACTCATGAGTCATCAAATGTGAATTGAAACTTCATACAGAACATACACAAAAATACAATCATATAACATATAAAATCAATACTTACCCGTTGGTTGAACCTAAAATACCTACCTTATACCTACCTGGGGAAATTCACCAACTAAACCTGTGGAAAAAGAGAAAAATAAACACCAATGGAAAAACAATGTAGAGTCTGTGGGGGGCGGAGCACAGGGACTATATAAGGGGCACACACATAGGGCAGCTCACTCTGCTGAAAGCCCTCGCCTGAAGAAGACCTAAACGGTCGAAACGCGTCGCGACACGGGCTGTATTATCGGCTAATTTTTTGAAAACCCAGCTGGGCTTAGGCCCAGCTAAATAATTAAAGGGAGTGGAAGGGAAAGGATGAATGAGGGATGGGAGGGCAAGGGACCTCAGCAGTAGGGGGATGGACAGTGCACCGGGGCCAGTCCACATCACGTGGGCTGGCCCTACCCGGGCCATGAGCCCTAACCCCAAACCTAACCCTAACCCTAACCCTAACCCTAAGCTAGACAACAATAAAGAGGCATAAAGAATAATGTTCTAAGCTAAACTAAGCTAGACAAAAATAAAGAGACACAAAGAATAATGTTCTAAGCTAAATCAAGCTAGACAACAACAAACTAAACTAAAAAACTAAGCTAAGGAAGCTAATAAAGGGCCATACAGCCAAGACTATAAATAGGGGAGCTTCACTGACAGCCCCATTCTGTCCTAGACCGCGGACGAGTCAACATGCCCCTGTGCCTGATGAAGGACAAATTGATCCGAAACGTTGCAACTCAGGGAGCATGTATCTCTCTAACCCTAATTTTTGGAAACCCTATGGCCCTACTAAGGGCCATGGATCACTCTTTGGAGTAGGCTTGACAATTTTTAAGGCTTCTAAGCCTAATGTTTATACGGCCATAGACACATTCATGGCATGGTATTTATGCTAAGTCAAACTAGACTAGCTAAATATAATCTAACCCTAACCTCACCCATTTCCTAACCCTAACCTGGGGGGAACAATGCCTAACCCTAACCCTAGCACCATTAAAGGGGGTCATCGATCACCTGGGGAAGGACCGTGCCTAACACGGGGCCGGCAGCAATGCTGGCCCGGTGATTTTTTCTAACCCAACCCGCCTGTGCCTCCCTGGGTGTATTGATGAGCCCCTTGCCGGTGTCTGGAAGAGTGAAACAAAGTTAAAAATAACAAAGACAAGAGAGACAATAAAGGACAGCAAAGATACTTACCTGGAACCGATACTTACCTGGGATGAATACCTGTGAAAAGAAAGAACACAGATGATTAAGTGAGCTAACTAAGGGCAAACAGAGCCAAGACTAAGCTAACAAATGCTAAATAAGGGCGAAAGGAACCACAACTAAGCTAACAAAGCAAACTAAAGGCAAAAGAGCCAAAAAGAAGTGAATTCCCCAGTTGTAAGAGATAAAGTGATTTAAATAATAATGATCTAAGCTAAACTAAGCTAGACAAAAATAAGGAGACACAAACAACAATGTTCTAAGCTAAACTGAGCTAGACAACAATAAAGAGGCATAAAGAATAATGTTCTAAGCTAAACTAAGCTAGACAAAAATAAAGAGACACAAAGAATAATGTTCTAAGCTAAATCAAGCTAGACAACAACAAACTAAACTAAAAAACTAAGCTAAGGAAGCTAATAAAGGGCCATACAGCCAAGACTATAAATAGGGGAGCTTCACTGACAGCCCCCATTCTGTCCTAGACCGCGGACGAGTCAACATGCCCCTGTGCCTGATGAAGGACAAATTGATCCGAAACGTTGCAACTCAGGGAGCATGTATCTCTCTAACCCTAATTTTTGGAAACCCTATGGCCCTACTAAGGGCCATGGATCACTCTTTGGAGTAGGCTTGACAATTTTTAAGGCTTCTAAGCCTAATGTTTATACGGCCATAGCCACATTCATGGCATGGTATTTATGCTAAGTCAAACTAGACTAGCTAAATATAATCTAACCCTAACCTCACCCATTTCCTAACCCTAACCTGGGGGGAACAATGCCTAACCCTAACCCTAGCACCATTAAAGGGGGTCATCGATCACCTGGGGAAGGACCGTGCCTAACACGGGGCCGGCAGCAATGCTGGCCCGGTGATTTTTTCTAACCCAACCCGCCTGTGCCTCCCTGGGTGTATTGATGAGCCCCTTGCCGGTGTCTGGAAGAGTGAAACAAAGTTAAAAATAACAAAGACAAGAGAGACAATAAAGGACAGCAAAGATACTTACCTGGAACCGATACTTACCTGGGATGAATACCTGTGAAAAGAAAGAACACAGATGATTAAGTGAGCTAACTAAGGGCAAACAGAGCCAAGACTAAGCTAACAAATGCTAAATAAGGGCGAAAGGAACCACAACTAAGCTAACAAAGCAAACTAAAGGCAAAAGAGCCAAAAAGAAGTGAATTCCCCAGTTGTAAGAGATAAAGTGATTTAAATAATAATGATCTAAGCTAAACTAAGCTAGACAAAAATAAGGAGACACAAACAACAATGTTCTAAGCTAAACTGAGCTAGACAACAATAAAGAGGCATAAAGAATAATGTTCTAAGCTAAACTAAGCTAGACAAAAATAAAGAGACACAAAGAATAATGTTCTAAGCTAAATCAAGCTAGACAACAACAAACTAAACTAAAAAACTAAGCTAAGGAAGCTAATAAAGGGCCATACAGCCAAGACTATAAATAGGGGAGCTTCACTGACAGCCCCCATTCTGTCCTAGACCGCGGACGAGTCAACATGCCCCTGTGCCTGATGAAGGACAAATTGATCCGAAACGTTGCAACTCAGGGAGCATGTATCTCTCTAACCCTAATTTTTGGAAACCCTATGGCCCTACTAAGGGCCATGGATCACTCTTTGGAGTAGGCTTGACAATTTTTAAGGCTTCTAAGCCTAATGTTTATACGGCCATAGCCACATTCATGGCATGGTATTTATGCTAAGTCAAACTAGACTAGCTAAATATAATCTAACCCTAACCTCACCCATTTCCTAACCCTAACCTGGGGGGAACAATGCCTAACCCTAACCCTAGCACCATTAAAGGGGTCATCGATCACCTGGGGAAGGACCGTGCCTAACACGGGGCCGGCAGCAATGCTGGCCCGGTGATTTTTTCTAACCCATCCCTAAACCTAACCCCAACCCCTTACCCTACCCCTGGCTTCGCGCCCAGGCCTTATGGAGGTATCGGTAGAACCCTAACCTAACCCCCAACCTTACCCCACCCCTAACCCCTAGCCTCACGCCTGGGCCTTTATGCGGCAGCGGGTTAACCCTAACCTAACCCTTACCCATACCTAACCTAACCCCCATCCTAAACCTAACCCCAACACCTCAGCCCCTTACCCATACCTAACCTAACCCCCATCCTCAACCTAACCCCAACACCTAAACCCCCCCCCCCACTTACCTGGTGATGGTGTCCTGGGCGCAGTCGGGTATCTTTTTTTCTTTCCTAACGTTTACATGTTCAAGGAATAAATTAATTCCGCTTTAAAATAGGAATAAACCACCCACTTAATTTGGAATTAAGTTTCATTCCAAATAATCATTTTCATGAGGAATTAAGTGTTTACATGGTCTTTTTAAATCGGAATTCATGTTTATTCGGAATTAAATTAGCTTTATTCGGAATTAAAGCTCTCATGTAAACGCAGGGATTGAAGAGAGCATCTAACCTGATCTACATAGTAAAAACACAGAAGACACTTAAGACAAATGGTCTGGTTAATACAGTAATATGGCCTTCATACCGCTTTCATAGAGATGGAATTATGGTCCTATGATCAAACATTTACAGTTAGTAGTTACTAAGTTAACTAAGAAATTAACATTTTGTGATGTATATGTCTGGATTTATTGTTTGATTGTTTACGTTAAAATTACTCCCAGACTTCTGAGAACGTCTGGAATGACAAGGCGACCATAGAGATAGCAAAAAGCTGAAAGTGTCGTACGCTAAATGACCACAAGAGGGCGACTATAGACCACTCTAATGTGGATGAGGAACAGCAGAAATGATGCCAGCACAGCCAATAGTATAAGCAATGCCACAGTGCGGTACTTGCAGAATTGTGAGTGAAATAGGCTTAGTGTGTCCACATTATACATTCCCAAGCATGTAGGTCAGGAACAATCGGCAGTATCCAGTCTAGGCACGAACATAATGGGTCTAGACATAAACTGTAACATTTCAAGTAGGCTACAAAACAAAACAAAAAAGACCCTCACGTGTACTCTGCCTTGACGTGGTGTGGGGGCTTAAAAAGTCTTAATTATTGCAGGATCTCTCATTTCCCCACCATGACTATACCTGCACCAAAGCGTGTATTGCAAGTCCTGTAATGTAGCATTTTTGCAATGTATCATCTGTCACTGGCTGAAACAAACATTTAGTGATGTATATGTCTGGATTGATTGTGTGATAGTTTACATTAAAATTACTCTGCCAGACTTCTGAGAATGTCTTGAATGATGAGAAGAGCACAGAGAAAGTTTAAAACAATTTACTTTACAAGCTCTTTTTTAAATAAACCTGCGCTGTTAGCAATAATCTTTCATTTGCCAATAAAAGATATGTCCGGTTGCAAAAAGCTGAAAAAGTGCTGTACGCTAAATGACCACAAGATGGCGACTATAGACCATTCTCTTGTGTTTGAGCAACATTGGAAATAACTGCCAGCAGGGCCAATAGTATAAGCAATGCTACAGTGCGGTAATTGCAGAATTGGGAGTGAAATAGGCTTAGTGTGTCCACATTATACATTCCCAAGCATGTAGGTCAGGAACAATTGGCATGAAAGAGCTTCTATATAGAGCACTTGTGGAGAAGTTTCTTGGAAAAACCCAAATAGCAGAGAAATTTGTCTTGTTCAACCAAGTCTTTATTGCGTTCACCGAGAGAATGGTTATAACAGTGGTAATCCTCAACCATTCTAACCACTCAGATCTTACTAACCATTGTAACAATTCTAACCTTACACCTTTTCTATCTATCTTAAGTACTCCTGCTAGAAGATGATGTAGCTGGCACAGAGCCAATCCTACACAAGGCCTCAGTCTCTGTCCTTTTACGATGAGGCTCTAAACATGGTTTCAACACAGTTTTCAGAGAGGAGCCTACCAGTCTGCATACTACTCTCTTACTGGGTTTACACTTTCTTTTTATAGCACAACACTCTGCTGCATGCTCTATCCTATGTCTGTATACACACATACATATATTACTTGTTTCTACAAAATTCCTGACATACCTCCCTTTTTTGAGCATTTCTCGAAACGTAGCAAAACTCTTCAAATACACACTGAAACACAACATGCAACACTAAAATTCCCTTCTAACTATCTGTGAAATATGCCTTTCACGAGACCCAAGATCAGTGCGGCAAGGAAAAACTCAAACCCTTGTATAGTTTTTTCTTTTGTCATTTTGGGGAGAAACCTTGGGTGGGTCCGATGATCCTTGGATCTGACTCAACCACCTACAGTCAAAGACATATTCCCCCTAGTCTTTCTCTCGGTGAGCAGTTTCACATCATTCTGTTTTCACAGAAGGCACAAATACATCGTTTCCAAAAAAATTCCAGAAACATGCCTTAAGGGCAAAAAATCACTCTTAACATTACTTTAACCCCATTTATAAAGAATGTCAATTGTGTTGTAAGATGTATGGCAATTTCATGAAGTGTGACGCGTATAAGTATGTGAATTTATTCATGTTGTATGCAATATGCGCAGCAAGGTACGTAGGTAAATGTTCTTCGGATCCACTTTACCCAACTTATCTGCGTACTGATCCTTCCTGCCAGGACTGGTGACAGTCTGTATATTCCATAAATTTCATCCAATTTTAGTATCCTCATTTGCAACCTCCTCCTTTTCGGGGTGCTGTTGTTCCTTTTATTCCCATAATGCTGTCTTGGACACACCCTGGGCACACTCAACAGGGACACAGTTCAAGCCTTTATTTCCACAGAGCCCAATTCCTGCGGACCCTGTGACCATGGCACAAGGGGAATGTCTTTCACTCTATGAAGAACAGCATCCGGAACAACATATGGAGGCGCACTCTGCAAACTTTCTTCCTCGTTGTCATTACACTCCTCTTCGTCAGCCAGTCCCGACAGGACCCTTTGAATCTTAACCTGTCCTTCCACTATCCTTATAAACAAAGTACTCAGACAGGGAACAAGACAACAGAAAACAAGAGAAACAATGAGAAGAATGCATCCAATCATTCCAGCTATTTTTACAAACCATGCAGTAAAAGCTCCAAAGGTAGTCTTTATCCAATGGTCTACATATTATGTAATCCCCACTCTAGGCCCACTAATAATCTGCCAGAGAAACATACTCATACTCTCTAGCTTTGAGAGCTACCTTTCTGGCAACATCATCAGCAAATGCATTTCCTTTTGTTACCAAATCCTCAACCCTTTTTATGTGCTTGACATTTACAAATAGCCAAACGCTTAGGTGACATCATAGCTACTAATAACACTTGAATTTGATCTAAATGTTGAATGGGAGAACCCTCTAATTTTTTAAACCCTCTGGTATAAAACTTTTATCAGTTAATTCAATAATTAAATAATAAGATGTGTTAACACAAGTATAAGTGGCTCCCGTATCAACTAGTAATGGTAATATGACCTTGTATTTTTACAATAATATGTGGTTCCCCCTCAGGCCCCTGAGTTACCTGTTGAACTGTTCCTAAATCAGAACTTAGTCAATATAGGCCTAATGCAAAATTTACTGGACCACCCAATGGGGACTGACCTTGACCTGCAACAGTCTGAAACGTGCCACCCCTTCCAGGAATTTGTTGGCAAGTCCAGAATGCATTTGAGCATGAAGGGGAAATGTGTCCAAAGTCAACATAAATCCAGCATTCCATGTTCTGGAAAGCCGCTGGACCAAAACCTGTCCTTGTCCACGGCCTCTTCCTCTGGAAAAGCCTCCAGCCCTTTTGATGAAGGGCGTTGTCATAGGGTTACGACCTTGCTGCAACACAGGTGGCGGACCCTGCTGGGGCTGTGACTGAGAAACTGATGGAACAAACACAAGTGAAGCACTCACAGTAAGAGAAGAAGGAGCAGCAGGAGAAGACTGTTCCGCAGTTATCAATGCTGCCTGAACCTTTTTCAGATGTTTCAGCTCCTCCAGCTGTTTCATAAGAAGCTTTCGCTGAGCCTCAGTGTCCTGCTGTTCACGCCTGTCCTCAGACTTCCTGTACTGGGTTACAAAATGCGTTACAGCTTGATGAAACTCATCCTTTGTCATGGTATGCAAGCGCCAGTCATTTTCTTAAATCCAGTAGCAAGTGTATGGTCCTGAGTCGACTCAAAGCGTTGTATCCATGCACCTGCTCCGTCCTGAAGCGATGGTAAACACGAAATCAAACCGTGCACATCCGCAAATCCCCAAGGGTCATAAAATGTACGGTCACCTTTCACAATCATAGGCATCATCGGGGTACCTGATGAAAAAGTATTCTCACTAATGTCTGTCTTTAGTGAAGCTAATCCTTGTTTATGTGTATGTATATCCTTTACCTTATCATGTACCAATGGAGCCATTAAAGTAACCTCTTCCTCATCCTCCTTATCATCTGTATGGGCAGTGACATAAGAATGCAATTTATCAACATTAACCTAATTCTAATCTTGCAAAATAACTGTCAGTGGAGTGCCCTTAGAGGTCTGTCCCTCCAGGTAACCCTGCTGAACAGAAAGCGCACACAAGTCTCCATGATGTAAACTTTTACCAGAACGGTGTTTATATATTTCTTCTGCATTATACACCAATTACGTTAAAGCTTCTAAATGCTTACATGCTTCATCTTATCCCTCTGATATTCCGCTACCTTATTACTCTGCACCAACTGCTCAAGTGGCGTAAGCTCCTGTTTAATCTGAACCTCCATTTCACCCTTATGAAACAGTATACTAATTATTAGCTTTAAAATATTACCCCCACAAGCTATAGACGTCACCACGTTGTCTATTTCACCAATACCAGGCACACAAGGGGAGTTCCAAACAATTACCACTTGTTCCTCTGATGATGGCAAGTAAACAGCTCTGGTTTCCGTGAAATCCATTTGTTACTTAAATCTGGAATAAATCAAAATATTAAATCTATTCCTTTATTTTATTTCGCTTATTCTTATACCAACTTACTATTATTATTTTCTTATATATAATATCCAACTTCTATTCATCCCCCCTTTTCCAGCTATGCCTAAATAGCTGGATCAACAAACTCATACCCGTATACTATAAGTAATCAAACACAACAGAAGGGATGGAAACAAGACACATCTCAGGGACAAACGAGAAGGACAGCAGACAAAAATAGTCTAGGCCGCACATCCCCCTGACCCCTTGACCCTAACTCCTCATGCCTAAAACACTCCTAAACTCCTATGCACACAAACACAGCAAGAACCACAAACATACCACACAGGAAAGGGAAAAGAGAAAGAGGAGAGAGGGGCTAGGCGACCCCTTTGACCTCCAGTTGCAACAGTAGTCAAGATGCATCCCAAGTCAGCAGCCCAAATGTTATTTAAAATTTCTGAAACAGGAGGCACATCATATCAACAAAATTCCAAAATGCAAAAACAACTTAGTACTATGCAGATAGAATACCATTTACCTCAAGAGTTGATCAGGCTCTAACTGGCCCTTCTGAGCATCTATCTTTTATACTACTTGAAAAAGACACTGATTCCTCCTACCTTGCCTACGTCACGGGGGTCCTGTTTACTAATTAGGAGGCTTCGGGCCTAGTTCATATTGGTGGATTCTGTCTCCTAATTGATTATTAAAAAAATGACTGCATCCTATTCCTTATGGGTGGGTTCTTTGTGTATCTCCCAACTCTTGCCTACGTTTCACCTAGCCATGTGTTTTTTGACACGATTCTTTTCTGCAGTTTACTGCCTGTTCAGCAAACTTTCCAGCAAACGGTGTCCTTTCACAGCAGTCACCTCCACCACTCACATGTCCATCACCTCGTGGTGGCCATTCAATATGTATCATTATATATGACAAACCCTTTGCTTCCCGTACTCATGGCCTGAATGTGTTCTGGCCGCTATATGAATTCCCCATGAATTGAGCTCCTTCACCTCTCATTCCCCTATAGTCAGCAGTACGCTCAAGCATCCATTGATCAAATGTGCTCATGCTATTTGGGCCACCGCCTCCCCTCTCTGCTTCTCTACTGCTGGCTGTCTGGCCCTCCTAGGCCACTATTGGAATAGTCTTGCAACAGTCTTTTTCCATGTGTTTCTTTCATATGTTAGTATAAGCATTATAGTCTCAAGTTAATATTGTATATACTAAAACAAACTCTATCTTCTCCACACCCTCTGTTACATTTCAGGGAAAAAACTTGACATGGACAACCTGCAACCATCTGCAAAGGATTGTGAATCCATTATTCAAACAGGCAGCCATGTAGGTTCAGAAGACATAATGGCTGAAACAGATTAACAAGGTAGCCTTTTTGTATAAATGGTATTAATGTAATGTGTTCTGATATGAACGGAATTAATGTGAAATGTGTTCAGCACTGAAGATGTACAATACAGTTGCCACAGACCAGATATAACTGAAAAGAGTAAGACAGCAGCAAGAAATAGGTACCATAGACCTGACATGACTGAAATGAGTAAGGAGGAAGCAAGACAGTGCTATTATAGACCTGATGTTACTACAAAGACCAGGATAGCAGCAAAGGAACGATATCATAAACCAGAGCGTACTGTAAAGAGTAGGACTGCAGCAAGGGAAAGACATCACAGACCTGACATTATCGAAAAGAATAAAACAGCAGCAAGGGAAATACATCATATGAGACACACATGTGGAAAGGAAACATGCCACCTCAAGCAGTTGCAAACAATTTGTCCATTGGGAAAGATATCATATAAGATATCACACATGTAAGAGACACATGCGGAAGAGACCCTTCCCCCCCCCCCCCTTACATTAAGAAATTTGGCCCTCAGTTCCCCAACTCTCGGTTTTTCCTTGGTTTTGCCCTCAATGTTGTACACAGCCGTTTGAATGACACTGTAAAAAACCATCAAGTGCCTCACAATATGATGTTCCAAAAAACAAAGTGTGCCTTAAACAGTTCGTCAAATGCACCTACTGATATTTGTGCTCTGCATGGTATTGCCTTGTGGTCAACAATGACGTGGAACTTGTTGATCTCATTCTTCTGTTCTCCAACGCAGAGCATGAAGGACTGAGAGGGTTCCAGGCTGGACAGGAAAATCCGCATGCTTGCACCAACCTATAAAGCAAACAAAACCACAAAAATGAGTATTATCTTGCTTCATCATCTTATTGTCAAAAGGGAACCCACTGTGCATTGAGATATTTTAAGAACAACATGAGCTCAATTGCAAAACCTTTCCACCCGTTTTCTCTACTGAACTCAATATCACAAATCGCTCTCTTTACTAAAGGAGTGGGTTCAAAATAATAAATGAACCCCACATGAAAGGTAGGACAACTGTTCTTAACACTTAATGAGTTTATGTGGAGAGAAGCTGTCAGTATATTGCATGTGTAGGGAAAACCTACCTGCAGATCTCTCACCAAATAGTCCTGTGCTTGGAGTGCACTGATTTTTGCAGCCTTTCTGTGACCCTCCGATGTTGGTGGAATGAGATGCAGCAGTAGGCACAGTGAAGCAATATCACGGTCCCAACCTACACAGCTGAGTATAAAAATATAGTGTTACGTGTGAAATGATAGGCATGACAAAGACCGACAATCTCAATTGAACTCAACCTACCACCATCGCCATCTCCTTGAGCAGAGCTAAGAAACTCTTCAGCATGTACAGTGGGTACTAGCCTCTTGGCGTCTTCAATGATGTGTGGCCTGAAAAATGTTGGCCACCTGGCTAAGAACTTCCCAGATGTCTCCTCCCCAAAAAGCATCAGGAAGTCCTGCTCAATCTGATATGAAAATGACATAATAAAATGAATACTTGGTGGTTGACCCTTCTACCAAAGAGGTTACACATGCACATTGCCCCAAAACCAAGCACATAATGAAAACGATCAGTTTTTGAAGCAATGTACAACATTACCATGAAAGCACAACATAACATGCGCATCGAAATTGGCCATGGCTGGGTATCATAACTTAAATAGCTTCTAATTTTTTCAACATAGTATTTAAGAAATATGTGATCACTCACAAGGCCAGGTATGTCAAGAAAGCTTGGGAAGGTGTCAAGGACATCTATAGACATGTCAGGGTTATGAACAAGTTTCTGTCTGTGTTCAAAAGTGGCCTTCATCTTCTCTGTAACTACTGCTTCATCAGATGAATGATTCATCATAGATATAGCTTCGCCACACTCCTGACCAGTCAACTGTTGTGCTGTAGTAGCTGAGAGTCTTGCAGCCCTAGGGAGAATGAATGTATAAATTAGTTGCATTCAGATGCTGAATTGACATTCAATGACTGATTTCGTCTGCATTACTAAAACGTACTTATCCGTGCTTTGACAACGGATCTTCTAGGTATGGGAACAAGGCTACAATGCCTTGAGCATATTTCACCCTTACAGCCTGGGAAGGGATCCGTCTGAAAGAAGAGTGGAAAAGAGTAGTATATATTAAAAGTAGGTACAGGGACATCAAAGGCATTTTTAGCGCCAAAAGCCCTTGAAACACACCCATGCACTTCCACCATGTCAGCAACCAAGATGTTGAGAAGCTGTCTCCCAGTTGCACCCGTCAGTGTCTTTGTTTTATGGTATCCCTGAAAAATCCCCCCCCCTCCCCGGTTTTCTCTGAAGAACTTCATTGACCATCTGTGCACACAGTTTACCAAATAACAATTTTCCAATCAATTTGGTTCTACCTGTGACAATGAACACTATAGGACACTTACTATTGGTAATTCTACAGTTGACAAAATGACTCACAATTTTGGCAGCTTCTCTTTCACTCTGAACATCCTCTCTCATTTCCTTGTTTGGGAGTCTCAAAGAAACGGTCATCCAAAATAACTGTAGAGGCATCTGATGGGTATGATCCTTCCGAAGACACGGATATGTTCTCGTAATCTTTTAAAATAAAGACAATTTAAATCACCACAATAGAAAAAAAAAAAAAAACACTACCAAGTGCATTACGTATTAAACTGAATACTGAACAAATGTTTCACCATATCTTTAAAATTACTTACCATCATTCACATATGCCCTTAACAATTCCTCTCCTTTCCTCAACAATACAGAAAAGATGTCTGCGTCTACTTCTGTTCCCGAGGAATCTTTGTAAATTATCTCAGTGTCAGGAGGCATACCAAATTCCTCTGTGCTCCTTAAAACAGCTCAACAAGAAGCACGACAGCTTGGAAATTCGGATGCAGTGAAAGAGCTACGTCAATTAGGACAAACCTATATCAATCATCGTGAGGTACGTGTTTGTGTATATTTTTTGTTGTGTAGCGTTTGTTAATGTAGCAAAATTTTCTAAGGAGCCATGTACTATGCAATATCTACTGTATGCGAGAATCAACAACAATGCAGTACTACATACACGGTTGAAGGCATACGCAAGGGAACCATATCAGAAACCTGATGTGAAAGACAAAGCAAAGGCAGCATCTAGACAACGTTACCACAAACCAGATATAACCGAAAAGAGTAAAACAGCGGCAAGAAATAGATACCATAGACCCGACATGATTGAAATGAGTACGGAGGCAGCAAGACAGTGTTATTATAGACCTGATGTTACTACAAAGAGTAGGACAGCAGCAAGGGAACGATGTCACAGACGTGGCATCATTGAGAAGAGTAGGACAGCAGCAAGGGAACAACATCATAGGCCTGACATCACTGAAAAGAGCAGGTTAGCTTCAAAATTACGATACTGTAGACCTGAGATTTTGCAGAAGACCAGGATAGCAGCAAAGGAACGATATCATAAACCGGAGCGTACTGTAAAGAGTAGGACTGCAGCAAGGGAAAGATATCACAGACCTGACATCATTGACAAGTGTAAAAGAGCTGCAAGAGAATGATATCGCAGACCTGACATTATCGAAAAGAATTAAACAGCAGCTAGGGAAAGATATCATATCTGACGTTACAGAAAAGAAAAGAGCAGGAACGCATCAAAGCAACAATATTGTAGACCTGAGATTTTGCAAAAGAAAATGACAGCAGCAAGGGTACGGTATCATAAACCAAGTTTTACAGTAAAAAGTAGGTGAGCAGCCAGAGCGCGGTATCACAAATCAGCAGTAAAGGGAAACGTGCAAACACTGCAAAAAACTGTGGATACGGCATTGGAAACTTTCAGGAAAAACAAAGACGCTTTGTGTGAATACCCATGTTGTATGTGCAATAGACTCCTTTGGCGTGCAGGCATAACACAGTTAAAACCCAGTGATGGCCTTGTAAACAAATTTAAAAGGAAGATGACCAGCATATGCAAAAACAACATTCAGTGGTTATGTCACACATGTAAGAGACACATGCGGAAAGGAAACATGCCACCTCAAGCAGTTGCAGTTGAATGATTTGGAGAGACACCTAATTTCTCCAACCATTCCATTTATGAAGATTGTGTCTTTACCAAAAGGGTGTTTAAACGGTATACATGGTCCAGTTGTGTGTGTCCCATCTAACGTACAGAAAGTCAGCCAAATTCTACCATGCTGTATTAATGATGGGAGTTTGATTAAGGTTAAACTCAAAAGGAAATTGGCATATTCAGGACACTATTTGTATCCTCACGTGAACCCACACAAAGTGAACTGTTGGCTGAAGTATTTGAAAAAAAAAACATCACCCTGGATATGACGGTAAATAGCAGTTTGTAAATGTGAATATTTGACAGTATTCAACAAGAACATTGTAACAGTCATATGTTTGGGTTTCTAACAGAAGAAGGTGGTGTTGTTGGTATGGACAGATTTTGTGAAAAGGATTGTGTATTGTGAGACTGTAGGGACATGTACCCTCTGTTACATTTCAGGTAAAACAATTGACATGGACAACCTGCAACCATCTGCAAAGGATTGTGAATCCATTATTCAAACAGGCAGCCATGTAGGTTCAGAAGACAAAAAGGCTGAAACAGATTAACAAGGTAGCCTTTTTGTATAAATGGTATTAATGTAATGTGTTCTGATATGAACGGAATTAATGTGAAATGTGTTCAGCATTGAAGATGTACAATACAGTTGCCACAGACCAGATATAACTGAAAAGAGTAAGACAGCAGCAAGAAATAGGTACCATAGACCTGACATGACTGAAATGAGTAAGGAGGCAGCAAGACAGTGTTATTATAGACCTGATGTTACTACAAAGACCAGGATAGCAGCAAAGGAACGATATCATAAACCAGAGCGTACTGTAAAGAGTAGGACTGCAGCAAGGGAAAGACATCACAGACCTGACATCATTGAAAAGTGCAAAAGAGCTGCTAGAAAATGATATCACAGATGCGGAAAGGAAACATGCCACCTCAAGCAGTTGCAAACAATTTGTCCATTGGGAAAGATATATAAGATCACACACATGTAAGAGACACATGCGGAAGAGACCCTTTTTTTTTTTTTTCTTTCTTACATTAAGAAATTTGGCCCTCAGTTCCCCAACTCTCGGTTTGTCCTTGGTTTTGCCCACATCAATGTTGTACACAGCCGTTTGAACGAAACTGTAAAAACCATCAAGTGCCTCACAATATGATGTTCCAAAAAACAAAGTGTGCCTTAAACAGTTCGTCAAATGCACCTACTGATGTTTGTGCTCTGCATGGTATTGCCTTGTGGTCAACAATGACGTAGAACTTGTCGATCTCATTCTTCTGTTCAACGCAGAGCATGAAGGGCTGAGAGGGTTCCAGGTTGGACAGGAAAATCTGCATGCTTGCACCAACCTATAAAGCAAACAAAACCACAAAAATTAGTATTATCTTGCTTCATCATCTTATTGTCAAAAGGGAACCCATCGGGCATTGAGATATTTTAAGAACAACATGAGCTCAATTGCAAAACCTTTCCACCCGTTTTCTCTACTGAACTCAATATCACAAATCGCTGTCTTTACTATAGGAGTGGGTTCAAAATAATAAATGAACCCCACATGAAACGTAGGACAACTGTTCTTAACACTTAATGAGTTTATGTGGAGAGAAGCTGTCAGTATATTGCATGTGCAGGGAAAACCTACCTGCAGATCTCTCACCAAGTAGTCCTGTGCTTGGAGTGCACTGATTTTTGCAGCCTTTCTGTGACCCTCCGATGTTGGTGGAATGAGATGCAGCAGTAGGCACAGTGAAGCAATATCACGTTCCCATCCTACACAGCTGAGTATAAAAATATAGTGTTACGTGTGAAACGATAGGCATGACAAAGACTGACAATCTCAATTGAACTCAACCTACCACCATCGCCATCTCCTTGAGCAGAACTAAGAAACTCTTCAGCATGTACAGTGGGTACTAGCCTCTTGGCGTCTTCAATGATGTGTGGCCTGAAAAATGTTGGCCACCTGGCTAAGAACTTCCCAGATGTCTCCTCCCCAAAAAGCATCAGGAAGTCCTGCTCAATCTGATATGAAAATGACATAATAAAATGAATACTTGGTGGTTGACCCTTCTACCAAAGAGGTTACACATGCACACTGCCCCAAAACCAAGCACATAATGAAAACGATCAGTTTTTGAAGCAATGTACAACATTACCATGAAAGCACAACATAACATGCGCATCGAAATTGGCCATGGCTGGGTATCATAACTTAAATAGCTTCTAATTTTTTCAACATAGTATTTAAGAAATATGTGATCACTCACAAGGCCAGGTATGTCAAGAAAGCTTGGGAAGGTGTCAAGGACATCTATAGACATGTCAGGGTTATGAACAAGTTTCTGTCTGTGTTCAAAAGTGGCCTTCATCTTCTCTGTAACTACTGCTTCATCAGATGAATGATTCATCATAGATATAGCTTCGCCACACTCCTGACCAGTCAACTGTTGTGCTGTAGTAGTTGAGAGTCTTGCAGCCTTTGGCCCACCATTGCTTTTATCCACTGCCACAAAGACCTTGACTGATAGGACAGACTTTGTTGTACAGTCTTGAGACGCCATGAAATGTACCCGGAGCCTGATGCTGCATCATAAAAGTGTTCCTATAGGGAGAATGAATGTATAAATTAGTTGCATTCAGATGCTGAATTGACATTCAATGACTGATTTCGTCTGCATTACTAAAACGTACTTATCCGTGCTTTGACAACGGATCTTCTAGGTATGGGAACAAGGCTACAATGCCTTGAGCATATTTCACCCTTACAGCCTGGGAAGGGATCCGTCTGAAAGAAGAGTGGAAAAGAGTAGAATATATTAAAAGTAGGTACAGGGACATCAAAGGCATTTTTAGCGCCAAAAGCCCTTGAAACACACCCATGCACTTCCACCATGTCAGCAACCAAGATGTTGAGAAGCTGTCTCCCAGTTGCACCCGTCAGTGCCTTTGTTTTATGGTATCCCTGAAAAATCCCCCCCCCCCCCGGTTTTCTCTGAAGAACTTCATTGACCATCTGTGCACACAGTTTACCAAATAACAATTTTCCAATCAATTTGGTTCCACCTGTGACAATGAACACTATAGGACACTTACTATTGGTAATTCTACAGTTGACAAAATGACTCACAATTTTGGCAGCTTCTCTTTCACTCTGAACATCCTCTCTCATTTTCTTGTTTGGGAGTCTCAAAGAAACGGTCATCCAAAATAACTGTAGAGGCATCTGATGGGTATGATCCTTCCGAAGACACGGATATGTTCTCGTAATCTTTTAAAATAAAGACAATTTAAATCACCACAATAGAAAAAAAAAAAAACACTACCAAGTGCATTACGTATTAAACTGAATACTGAACAAATGTTTCACCATATCTTTAAAATTACTTACCATCATTCACATATGCCCTTAACAATTCCTCTCCTTTCCTCAACAATACAGAAAAGATGTCTGCGTCTACTTCTGTTCCCGAGGAATCTTTGTAAATTATCTCAGTGTCAGGAGGCATACCAAATTCCTCTGTGCTCCTTAAAACAGCTCAACAAGAAGCACGACAGCTTGGAAATTCGGATGCAGTGAAAGAGCTACGTCAATTAGGACCTAGGGTTAGCCCAGATCTTACTAACCATTGTAACCATTCTAACCTTACACCTTGTCTATCTATCTTAAGTACTCCTGCTAGTAGATCATGTAGCTGGCACAGAGCCAATCCTATACAAGACCTCAGTCTCTGTCCTTTTACGATGAGGCTCTAAACATGGTTTCAACACAGTTTTCAGAAAGGAGCCTACCAGTCTGCATACTACTCTCTTACTGGGTTTACACTTTCTTTTTATAGCACAACACTCTGCTGCATGCTCTATCCTATGTCTGTATACACACATACATACATTACTTGTTTCTACAAAATTCCCAACATACCTCCCTTTTTTGAGCATTTCTCGAAACGTAGCAAAACTCTTCAAATACACACTGAAACACAACATGCAACACTAAAATTCCTTTCTAACTATCTGTGAAATATGCCTTTCACAAGACCCAAGATCAGTGCGGCAAGGAAAAACTCAAACCCTTGTGTAGTTTTTTTCATCATTGTGGGGAGAAACCTTGGGTGGGTCCGATGATCCTTGGATCTGACTCAACCACCTACAGTCAAAGACATATTCCCCCTAGTCTTTCTCTCGGTGAGCAGTTTCACATCATTCTGTTTTCACAGAAGGCACAAATACATTGTTTCCAAACAAATTCCAGAAACATGCCTTAAGGGCAAAAAATCACTCTTAACATTACTTTAACCCCATTTATAAAGAATGTCAATTGTGTTGTAAGATGTATGGCAATTTCATGAAGCGTGACGCGTATA
>PYXC01002004.1:0-18230 GCA_015244755.2 Tenualosa ilisha
CGGGCAAGCGTCTGACGGCCAGTCCTTGGGCGTTGCTGCTGGGTTTAGGCTGTGGGCATTGGGCTGGGGGTGAGGGTTGGGGTGTGGGGCTATGGTTGGGGTGTGGGGCTAGGTTTAGGTTTGGGCCACGGGCAGGCGCTGGGGGTGACTAACTGTGTGCTGGGCGTTGGGCTGGGGCCGGGCAAGCGTCTGACGGCCAGTCCTTGGGCGTTGCTGCTGGGTTTAGGCTGTGGGCATTGGGCTGGGGGTGAGGGTTGGGGTGTGGGGCTATGGTTGGGGTGTGGGGCTAGGTTTAGGTTTGGGCCACGGGCAGGCGCTGGGGTGCTAACTGTGTGCTGGGCGTTGGGCTGGGGCCGGGCAAGCGTCTGACGGCCAGTCCTTGGGCGTTGCTGCTGGGTTTAGGCTGTGGGCATTGGGCTGGGGGTGAGGGTTGGGGTGTGGGGCTATGGTTGGGGTGTGGGGCTAGGTTTAGGTTTGGGCCACGGGCAGGCGCTGGGGTGACTAACTGTGTGCTGGGCGTTGGGCGGGGGCCGGGCAAGCGTCTGACGGCCAGTCCTTGGGCGTTGCTGCTGGGTTTTAGGCTGTGGGCATTGGGCTGGGGGTGAGGGTTGGGGTGTGGGGCTATGGTTGGGGTGTGGGGCTAGGTTTAGGTTTGGGCCACGGGCAGGCGCTGGGGGTGACTAACTGTGTGCTGGGCGTTGGGCTGGGGCCGGGCAAGCGTCTGACGGGCCAGTCCTTGGGCGTTGCTGCTGGGTTTAGGCTGTGGGCATTGGGCTGGGGGTGAGGGTTGGGGTGTGGGGCTATGGTTGGGGTTGGGGCTAGGTTTAGGTTTGGGCCACGGGCAGGCGCTGGGGGTGACTAACTGTGTGCTGGGCGTTGGGCGGGGCCGGGCAAGCGTCTGACGGCCAGTCCTTGGGCGTTGCTGCTGGGTTTAGGCTGTGGGCATTGGGCTGGGGGTGAGGGTTGGGGTGGGGGCTATGGTTGGGTGTGGGGCTAGGTTTAGGTTTGGGCCACGGGCAGGCGCTGGGGGTGACTAACTGTGTGCTGGGCGTTGGGCTGGGGCCGGGCAAGCGTCTGCGGCCAGTCTTGGGCGTTGCTGCTGGGTTAGGCTGTGGGCATTGGGCTGGGGGTGAGGGTTGGGGTGTGGGGCTATGGTTGGGGTGTGGGGCTAGGTTTAGGTTGGGCCACGGGCAGGCGCTGGGGTGCTAACTGTGCGGTGGGCGTTGGGCTGGGGCCGGGCAAGCGTCTGGCGGCCAGTCCTTGGGCGTTGCTGCTGGGTTTAGGCTGTGGGCATTGGGCTGGGGGTGAGGGTTGGGGTGTGGGGCTATGGTTGGGGTGTGGGGCTAGGTTTAGGTTTGGGCCACGGGCAGGCGCTGGGGGTGACTAACTGTGTGCTGGGCGTTGGGCTGGGGCCGGGCAAGCGTCTGGCGGCCAGTCCTTGGGCGTTGCTGCTGGGTTTAGGCTGTGGGCATTGGGCTGGGGGTGAGGGTTGGGGTGTGGGGCTATGGTTGGGGTGTGGGGCTAGGTTTAGGTTTGGGCCACGGGCAGGCGCTGGAGGTGGCTAACTGTGTGCTGGGCGTTGGGCTGGGGCCGGGCCAGTGTCTGGCAATTAGTCCTTGGGTGCACGGGCCAAGGGTTAGGTTTGGGGCATGGGCAGGGACTGGCGGGGGTTAATCGTGTGCTGGGAGAAGGGCTGGGGCAGGGGCAGTGTCTGGCAGTCAGTCCTTGGGTGCACGGGCCAAGGGTTAGGTTTGGGGCATGGGCAGGGGCTGGCGGGGGTTAATCGTGTGCTGGGAGAAGGGCTGGGGCAGGGGCAGTGTCTGGCAGTCAGTCCTTGGGTGCACGGGCCAAGGGTTAGGTTTGGGGCATGGGCAGGGGCTGGCGGGGGTTAATCGTGTGCTTGGAGTAGGGCTGGGGCAGGGGCAGTGTCTGGCGGTCAGTCCCTGCCCTCTGGGGCCAAGCCTGGTGTTTGCAGTACCGGGCGCGTCCACAGGGCGGCGCCACCTGGCCCCCTGGGGCTGGCGGTGGTTAATTGTGTGCTGGGAGTAAGGCGGGGGCAGGGGCAGTGTCTGGCAGTCAGTCCCTGGCCTCTGGGGCCAAGCCTGGTGTTTGCAGTACCGGGCGCGTCCACAGGGCGGCGCCACCTGGCCCCCTGGGGCTGGCGGTGGTTAATTGTGTGCTGGGAGTAAGGCGGGGGCAGGGGCAGGGTCTGGCAGTCAGTCCCTGGCCTCTGGGGCCAAGCCTGGTGTTTGCAGTACCACAGGGCGTCCACAGGGCGGCGCCACAAGGCCCCCTGGGGCTGGCGGTGGTGAATTGTGCCAGTGTCTGGCATTCTCCTTTCCATAGTACGTGGTATAGTTACCACAAAATGAGGGGTACATGTGCTCTCCCAGAAATTTATCAGGATTGGTGGATGCTTTGGATGGAACCTTTTTAGCAGAGCTGGCTGTTAATCTCAATTTTCTTGCACTGTGCCACAGTTCTGAAGCACTCTGCTGTCTTGTCTCCAACTCCAACCTAGCCGCCTGTGTGTTGTTCACCTGCACAAACAACTCACAGAAGGCTTTGCATGGCTCACATAGAATGTCAGGACAGTTGTGAGTCTGATGCGGTCCTACTAACCGGACATCAACTGCAGTGTTTGCAAGATTGGGTTGGGCAACAGGATTAATGCTGTAGCACTTGCCCAACAGACAGTTCTTTAGTAGGAACAGTGGTTGTGCTGGATCACTATCAACAAGCTCTTTAAACTCAGAAAGAGACAGATATCGTGAGGTGGGAGGTAGAGGGTGTGCTTGCAAGATACTTTCGTGAAATTCGCTCCCTGCCCTGTGGTGGCTGAATCTGATGTCTTGGAGTGGTTTTAGCTCAAGATTTCTGACAGTCCCTTCATTCCAACTGCGCTGTGCATCAGTACAAGCAAGCCCTGTTTTTCCAGTGATAACTGCATTCTCAATCTGTAATAACAACACAGCAAGGGAACCTATTTTGATGGCCAATGGATCATCTTATTCAGCACCTCAGAGCGGTACTCCGGAAAACACCATGCAGAATGACTTAATTATGAAAATTTTATTTATAATTCGTACAGGGAAAATATATAGAACAACAATATATCCATACCTTCCACAGAACAACTGCTGCATGACTGCACGATCTCCCTAAACCGGCAATACAGGAGCATCCTAATGTCTCCACTACTCCGCTTTGTTATATCGTAGCCCAAGCGCTATGTTTAGCCTTGGGTAGCCCATGTGTGTGTACCAAAACACGCCCCACTTTATTGCTGTGAAAATAACTGTATGCCTCAGAACTTCTCAGAAGTTCTTCACCATCAACACCCTCTGACAGGACAGAGTAGTTGATGATATCAACATGGCTGACTGCTGGCAATAGCCTCATATCATCCACCCATCTCGCTAGTTTAGAAGGATGCGGAATACGAATAAGCTGACCGTCAAATCCACGTTTATCGCTAACTAATTCATCGTTTATGTGCCATCTTCAAGGCTTAATGGAGTTATAAGTGCTCTCACCACAGGTGTAAAATGACACTGCTGGCTCGGGTACTGATTCTGACAGAGTGCTTATGGAAGTTCTATATGCATCATCATTTTGTCTATGTCAAAAGAACCTCTATGCTAAGCAGTGTAACAAAAGGCATCAGGTTTTTAGCCACAACACTGAGGAATCATCTCCATCAAGCTACCCCAAAGAGAAGCACTTATTTATGTACTTTTCAAATCAATGCCTCTGTTTGAGGAAACTTTTCAGAACAACAGTTTAGAGCAGGGAAAGGCTATTTTTCTGTCTGCACGATGAATCCAGATCAACACCCCAACTTGATAGCACTTTCTTTTGCATTTTATGAGAGAGACACTAAAGTTGAATTGTCTGTCTCCTTGCTCTGAATAAATTTCTCCGGACTGATTCTGTGCTGAAAGAATATGCATAAAACAAATATGAAAACGGTGATGCCCACTACTTGTACTACCCCAAAGAGAAGCACTTTTCATTATGTTGAAGAACTAGTGCTGCCATTTGAAGTGATTTCAGTGTGTCCCTTTCTCAGTGTGGTGATGTTTAATAGGAATCCCAGATGAAAATGTCACTGAAATTACCCCAACAAATAGCACTTGCCAAATATCCAACACAGGTCAGTGCCATTATTAGGGTAGTCAGGGTGACAATTCTGATGCAGCTCCTTTGTGTCATCATCACTTTTCCTTACAGGTCAGCTGTCTAATACATATCCAGAAATGTGACCCTGCTTTCCCAGTCCATTTTCTGGATATCCTCCAAGCACCAAGAGACTGTGGATTATATATGCAGGTATGGTAAAGTGGAGAAATGTTTCTGCTGTACACATTTAAAGCATATCCTGTGGCTCTATCATACCTGAGCAATTCACAGCTCCTCCCTGAAACACACCCTTAAATGGCAGACATTGATCAGCATGCAAATCTGCCTTTGTCAAGTGCAAAAAATTCACACTTTTATCCAAGGAAATGATGGAGAGATTAAGACCAATTCAAATGCTGTTGCCAGTTCATGTTAAAATGACACTGCTGGCTAGGGTACTGATTCTGACAGAGTGCTTATGGAAGTTCTATATGCATCATCATTTTGTTTATGTCAAAAGAACCTCTATAATAAGCAGTGTAACAAAAGGCATCAGGTTTTTAGCCACAACACTGAGGAATCATCTCCATCAAGCTACCCCAAAGAGAAGCACTTATTTATATACTTTTCAAATCAATGCCTCTATCTGAGGAAACTTTTCAGAACAACAGTTTAGAATAGAAAAAGGCTATTTTTCTGTCTGCCTGATGAATCTAGATCAACACCCCAACTTGATAGCACTTTCTTTTGCATTTTATGAGAGAGACACTAAAGTTGAATGTCTGTCTCCTTGCTCTGAATAAATTTCTCCGGACTGATTCTGTGCTGAAAGAATATGCATCAAACAAATATGAAAACGGTGATGCCCACTACTTGGACTACCCCAAAGAGAAGCACTTTTCATTATGTTGAAGAACTAGTGCTGCCATTTGAAGTGATTTCAGTGTGTCCCTTTCTCAGTGTGGTGATGTTTAATAGGAATCCCAGATGAAAATGTCACTGAAATTACCCCAACAAATAGCACTTGCCAAATATCCAACACAGGTCAGTGCCATTATTAGGGTAGTCAGGGTGACAATTCTGATGCAGCTCCTTTGTGTCATCATCACTTTTCCTTACAGGTCAGCTGTCTAACACATATCCAGAAATGTGACCCAGCTTTTCCAGTCAGTCAGTCCAGTCCAGTCAGACTCAGAAAGAGACAGATACCGTGAGGTGGGAGGTAGAGGGTGTGCTTGCAAGATACTTTCGTGAAATTCGCTCCCTGCCCTGTGGTGGCTGAATCTGATGTCTTGGAGTGGTTTTAGCTCAAGATTTCTGACTGTCCCTTCATTCCAACTGCGCTGTGCATCAGTACAAGCAAGCCCTGTTTTTCCAGTGATAACTGCATTCTCAATCTGTAATAACAACACAGCAAGGGAACCTATTTTGATGGTCAATGGATCATCTTATTCAGCACCTCAGAGCGGTACTCTGGAAAACACCATGCAGAATGACTTAATTATGAAAATTTTATTTATAATTCGTACAGGGAAAATATACAGAACAACAATACATCCATACTTCCACAGAACAGCTGCTGCATGACTGCACGATCTCCCTAAACCGGCAATACAGGAGCATCCCAATGTCTCCACTACTCCGCTTTGTTGTACCGTAGCCCAAGCGCTATGTTTAGCCTGGCTAATGCTTTGGCTCCTCTCCACCTCCACTTTCAAAAGCACATAATTACCATGTGTGTGTACCAAAACACGCCCCACTTTATTGCTGTGAAAATAACTGTGTGCCTCAGAACTTCTCAGTAGTTCTTCACCATCAACACCCTCTGACAGGACAGAGCAGTTGATGATATCAACATGGCTGACTGCTGGCAATAGCCTCATATCATCCACCCATCTCGCTAGTTTAGAAGGATGCGGAATACGAATAAGCTGACCGTCAAATCCACATTTATCGCTAACTAATTCATCGTTTATGTGCCATCTTCAAGGCTTAATGGAGTTATAAGTGCTCTCACCACAGGTGTTAGCCGCTAGCCCCCATATAGCTTCAACGTAAACAAACATCGACCGGAAGTAGCAAACAGTACGTGTCCGTTGAGCCACAATGTATCATGGGAAATAAAATGCTCAGCGCATAAGGTGAATACCCGAGTGTATTAGGCCAATGCGTGTTTTGCCGAAGCCAAGCCGATGGCTCTCCTTACTGCTGGAAAACTGAAACGCGCCCGATTCTGTTTTGCCGAGCCAAATTCCAATTCCCCGGTAAGCTGCACTCCTACGGTCTTCTCAGGTTTAGTTGCATCCATTACCACCTACGCCATTGATTCAGGATCACGTCCGAGTTAAGCTCAGACACACAAGGCAAGTTACAACCAACAGTCCTAGCTAGCGTGTAGGTAAGACCCCTAGACAACGCATTAGGTAAATGAGCTAGCTTTGTACCCTCTGTTTGTCTTCTTTTGTTGTTTGCGGTGACTGTTTTGCTTGCGGCAAGCGCTCGGTGGACCGTAGGGTGGATTATCGGTGTATGTAACAGTTGGGGGCTCGTCCGGGAGCTGTTTAGTTTTGTTACCTGTGGCGTTATGTGTTTAGAACTGTATGGTGTTTGTGGAGATTAGTAATCTTAAAGCAGTTTGTGTAGCGAGCTGCTAATTAGTTTTGAATTTGTGTTGGTATTTGTTTGTCGAATCGACTAGCCATTCGTGGGTTAGCCTTTGGTTTGTTTAAGTGGCTGCTATCGTTTTCTTGTCCTTGTATGCAACTGTATCGCGCCGCTTGAGCGGATCTAGTATTTTGTTGAAGTTCGATAATTGCCTCTCGTAAGACTTTCTACAGCATAACTGTTTTGAATGCTCCTGTTTAGTTTTAAGCACTTTCCCAGATAGCAAACACACGTTGGCCATACATCACTTGCCAACAGTGGGCAACATAATTTAGGCCGCCGGGACACGTTGGGCCAACGTCGTCAAAAGGCAAAAATGCGTTGGAATTCCAACGATTGCCAACGTTGACTTATAGCTTTAGCCAATAATTTCTTTTTCCATTGCCAACTTTACCCGATGATTTCATTTTAATTAAACCTACCATGAGATTTGTTTTGTAGGAAACTCATAAACATCGTATGGAATTACACTAGACATGCTACTGGTAGTATAATAATTTATTGAAGGTTTAGAATATTTAAAATTAAAAAGAAGAATAAATAAATGTGGGCGAGTGTGTGGGAGTCCTCATTCGTCCAGGCTGCTGCTGCTGCCGCTTTCGTCGCTGTCCGTGTCCACGTCCACCACTAGTGGCTGTACAACAGTTGGCTGCACACATCTCTGCAGCTGTACACCTGGAATAAAGATCATCACAGTTAGACGTTCAAATCGGTGGATACAGGTAATGTTTAGCTTTCTTATTTTCTAACTTAAGCTTTGTGCATGTAGACGTATCGTAATGATAGCAATACTGCAGAATTTTCTCACACTGCGTGGCTGCAGGTGGAATGCGCTAACTAGCTTGCTCAATTTTTGGCTGTGTGTGACAGCAGTGACGCGCACTACTTCTTCTTCTTCTTCTTCTTCTTATTATTATTATCAGCAATAAAACTCTAAAAATCAGAGTAGAGCAAAGAAAGTAGTTGAGGGGAGACGACCTCCCTTACACATCGTAGATGTAGCAGGTTAGCAATCACTTGTGTTTTTACAGATCTGTGTTGTACAGTATTTGTCGATCAACCCAATTAATATGTGTGTTAATTAGGGGAATCCTGTATTTTCCCCCCTGTTTTCATTTGCAATCATATGTGTATTCCCACGTTTTGTATGATTTATTATGTTACGTATGTATCATCTAGTGTAGTGCTAGCTGTGAGCTGATACTGTCCTGTTAACGATTCAGAGAAGTTGTTAGCCTACGACTTAAATGCATTCAAATGTAGTGAGTATTTTAAAGCTACGGTATTCTCACTCTATAACGTCACTGTTTATGCCTGAAAAGATTACCAAGATAGCAAAAAAAGATTTTTGGTCAAAAGGCTTTGTGTGGCAGAATTGAATTGTTTTTGCTGTTCATACCTCGCTGCTGTCTTTCTGCTCTCCTCTTCCTTCCTCCACTCCTGTCCCCACTGCATTTGAGCCAGGTCTTTACAACTGCCCCGCAGTCGCTGGCAGAGATTTTATGGGCGGCTAATGCACCTACTGTAAATAGATAAAAGTTGATTTTCAAGTTTCGGCAGTGCAATACAACGGTACAAAGTTCATCAGATTCACATTGACAGAAGAACTGTGCTTTCTGTAACAAAATCATCTTCATGCATGATGGTGCACCATCTCATGCTGCAATGAGTACCTGTATGTCATTGACTGCTATTGGCATAATAGAAGAGAAACTCATCCTCCCCTGACCACACTCCTGCTCAAAATCATAAGACCAGTTAAAAATTGTAAGAATTTGCATTTTGCACTTTTGGGTCTTAACAGGGTTATAGCTAAATTCTGTGAGTAAGTGAGCAACAATAACGGTGGACTCATTTCTCATTACTGAGTCCACTCCTTTCCACTCTTAATTTTCTGTTTTGTTTTTTTTTTCTTGTGTGTTTTTACTTGTGTTCTTAAAACTTTTGATGAGGTGAGGTGAACAGCTTATTTTGGTTAAATTGTTGCTTTCAATAAATTGCCTTCTCAAATTCTTGCAATTTTTCAACTGGTCTTAAGATTTTGAGCAGGACGACGCTCAAGCCAAGGCATCCAAATAGCGCCCCTGGGTGGCTATTCTGACATCTTGCAAAGAAAGGCAAGCAGAAACTCTCCACACACTTTGTGTTGGTCTTTCATATAAACCCTCAAAGAAATATTTATGTTTAAGGTCATGACGTGGCAAAATGTTGAAAAGTTTAAGGGGTGTCAATACTTATGCAGCCAACTGTATGTTGTAAATAATGTTAAATTTTGGTGTTGGTTTGAAGTAAATTTGACAATTTTTCAGAGTTACTATATGGCCAAAAATGGGATTTGTGTTACAACAGTTTGGAATGCGGTGTTGTACCTGTGTCTAGGTGCTGCAGAGTGTGGGGGGTGAACACAGGTGGCAGTTGGAGCAGGGGCTGTGGTTGGCGATGAAGCTGTGTATCTCTTTTCTTAGCCCTACATTGGAACAATACAACAAAGTATAAACAACTGCACAATGTTAGTAAAAAGTGCCTTGCCTATCACAAAATGTCCCTATGTGAGAGAAAATGTGTGGCCATCTGTTATCAGACCAGATATGGTTTCTTCCCTCGTCTGCAGGAAGAATGTCCTTCGGCTTCATGGAAGGCCTGCAATAGAAAAACAAAACCATAATTGGATAGGGGCAAATCTTCAGCACATGCTGTTTACTGTTCAGTCCTTACATTCGCATTCTTTTACCCCCTTCATTCTCAGAAGTGAGGTAGCACCTATGTAAGACTTTAGGAAGTTTCTTCCGGGCTGCTTCATAAGTGTCTGTATTGAAGAGAGAAGGTGTAGAGAAGAATAAGGTGAGCGAAAGTTTAAGCCAAAGGAGAGAAAAGTAGTATATCCTACTTTTGTCCGTCTCATCGTATGTCTTGAGGACCTTTACAAAATACCCCCCCCCCCCAAGTCTTGTCTGTCTTTGTAAGGTGGCCAGAAGGCCACCTTCTGGTCAACACTTAGCCAACGGCAAGGCACGACCTCCACCTCTTCTGATTCGGTGAAATGTACAGTCGCATACATCTAAACAATAGCATACTTTAATCAGGTAAAACATATTGAAAATCAAGATGTAGATTTAGGAGTGAGATTGAGCTGATAGCAACTAATTCAATTAATTTACATATGATTAAGAGGAAATACTACAAGTTTTTTGTTTGTATTCCAGTGCAACCATCTGAAAGTCAATATCTTTGACTGTTATGGATGTGGTCTGTCTTGCCAGGTTCTCTACCACAGCCGTCCCCAGTTCAGTGGAAACGACAGGATGGCGGAAAAATGGACGCTGATCTAAGTATTGCCGCACAACAAAGGATGCACCGCCAAGCTTTCCAAATATGGCCTCCCTTTTGAACGTGGCACCACCACACGATACAATGTTATTGCCGTCCTTTGTGGAGAGGGTGAATCTGTCAGAGGTGTATTGAGAGAGTAAGGTTGGACTAGGTTCATCACAAAATGGACTGACCGTGTTGATGTTCGCTTTTTCAGTTAACCATCTCACAATTTGCTGCAACATCTGATTTGGCTTTCTGATTTGTTTTTTCAATTCATACAGAAAATTTTCAAAGGGGAAAGCAGAAATTTGTGGCAGTGGGCCATATTTTCTTACATCACTTGCCAGGTGAATTAAACTGTGGATGTTGTACACAAGAAAGTTGCCGTAGATTGCATGGAAATTTTGGACAAAGACTTTAAGGAGACTTTCTGCATAGTCACAGTACAGGTTGTGGAGACGGGGGGAACATAAAATAGTGATTGCGACGTGGAGCAAGAGAAAATGTTCGTACATGTGCTTTGGTAATGTTTTCTTAAGAGCAGTTGGGCCAGTATGTAATAAAAAAGTACGAAATTCAGTGGCCTTCCACCGATCAACCTCTCGTAGGGAACTTCCCTTACGCCCAAACTCCTTTGGCAGCCCCTTTCCCAATTTAACTAGATGGTCCGAAATTACGTTGATGGCTTGATTCCCAATTCGTGTTGGAAGAGGACCTTTCTGCCGCAGCCATATTAGTTTACGCACCACTCCCAGGCAAACCAGGTGCATGAAGTCTAGAACAAACTGGGATACCAAGCCAACATTTAGCTTAACAATTCAATTCAATTCATTCAGTTTTATTTATATAGCGCCTTTTACAATAGTATTGTCTCGTGGCGCTTCACAGAAGGAGCACCCAAGAGCAACAGGGGCAAGGAAAAACTCCCTTATGTTCAGTTAATCTAGGAAGAAACCTTGGGCAGATCCACGACTCAAGGGGCTAACCCAACTGCCAGGGGTCGTGGAGAAAAATTACAATCAGTAGTAACCATGACAGACTATGAGTTGCCTATGGTTTTAGCTAAGGTTCATAGTAGTTCATAATTGAGTGTTATCCCACTTTTACATTACAACAAGAGCTCTGTCACCTGCTTTGTGATGGTCTTTGTTAGTTTTTTTTCAGAAAGCTTTCGTCAGTTCTGAGAACAGAGGCTGTTTCGGGTAGTTAAGTCTCTGGTTCTGCCAAGATCCCTCAAGCACACACCTTTCACAGCCATAATATGAGTTGTGTGACTTGATGTTCTTAAAGAATGCCCTCGCGGGTGCATCACAGACAAAACAGGAAATTTCAATTTTGAATGTTTTCGACTGATACTCCAAGCCATCAGATGCAAGCTTTCCCATCTCTGCCACAAAGTCAGAGAGGTACTCATTTGCATCTGTTGGCTTGGATTATCCACAATACACATTAATTATAAACGGAGTTCTGGTGGGGTTCTCTTGAATTATGCCCAGTGTAGGCCAAAATTGCTGGCTGCTACTTTTAAAAAGAGGCAGGCCATCAACATTGATTTGTAATTTGAGAGCCTGGTGTTCAGTTAGCCCGGTATGTTCCCGCATTCGGCCCAAGACCCCATTTACCACACCAAAATAATGCATTTCCCCCCCGGCTGTTGATACCACCTCCGAATAAGTTGGGGTTGAAAGGAGGATTTTTTGTATATGCTCGCATGTTAGATATTATTTGTATATGCTTGCATGCTAAGGTTATTGTTGCGTATTATCTCAGTTTGCTCCTGTACTGAACTTCCTCCATAGATGATGATGTTGTTGTTGTTGTCTGAGAGAGAGAGAGAGAAATGAGTATCTGCCTCTCTCAAAATACATGGTAGCTTACATCAGGGGCCATGTACTACAACATGTACTGGCAATGCAATTCAAATGTATGTTTACAATTTAGTATTCTATTTAATCAAAAGTAAAAGTAAAGCATCATTGATTGCCTGGAACTTATGCTTCCAGATGGAGTTTGCTGTGTTTATCATGTCTTTTCCCATTTCCCTAAAATGCCTGTGGTTTTATCTCTCCCCCTCTGTCTCTACTCCCAAGCTCCTGTCTGACACACTTACCTGATCTAAAGTTGACTGCAGGTGAACGTGTGGTATATCCTTGATCCAAAGCCTGATGTTCATGCAAAGAGCAGTGAAGAGTTTGTTGCAAAGTACTTGAATGGTAAGCCTGTTTTACTGTTTTTGTTAAAACATTACGCATACAACTCCGTGTGTTTGTATATATAATTCAATTCAATTCTTTATTTGTCTCAGATACAAATACATGGTCCATAGCAAAGTACAAAAGCAAGACAAAATAGTTAAAAAGAAACATCATAGTTTAAAAAAAATACCACTCCAAGTAGGGGGACGGGCAGAAGACAAAACTAGACAAAAAAACAAGCGCAACCCATCAAACATATAAACTTTCTCTGCAATGCCTCCTAAGCTTAGAGGAGTACCTCACAGAGCTCTTACCTGGGTTCACCAGAGTACTCACTGCAGAACAAAATAAAGGGAACACCAAAACAAGCACTGCAACTCCAAGTCGATCATACTTCTGTGAAATGTCCAGTTGGGAAGAATTGTGAGTCCATTTTACCTACTGTTTTGCACATTAATAGGCAACAGGTAAAAATTAGTTGATCGACAGCGCCTCATGGTACCTCCAGGGGCAGGACACTGACAAAATGCAAATGTGACCAAAAGATCAGTCAGAAAGGATGAAAACAGAGAAATGGTCTATGGACACCATCTGCAGAATAACTCTATTTTTATTAGCTCTCATTTCTACCTGTTGCCTGTTAATTTGCACAACAATAGGTAAAATGGATTCACAACCAGTGTTGCTTCCCAACTGAGCAGGCTGATTTCACAGAAGTATGATTGACTTGGAGTTGCATTGTGTTGTTTTGGTGTTCCCTTTATTTTTTTGAGCAGTGTATATACTGTGTGTGTATCTATATGTATAATTTTAATATATTTTTGACTGTTGATGGTCATGCATTAATATTCATCTTCATTATTCTATGTTGTGTACTCATGTCTCTGTCTGTTTTACTAAGGTTCACCCTGCAGAGTTTGTGTGGCCAGTACCAGAGTGGAAAGTCTTGGAATATCCACAATACATCCCAATTATAAGTAGAGTTCTGGTGGGGTTTTCTTCACAATTAAAACTTCAAATTTAATTCAAATTTACAGTACTTTGTCTTTTTTCTTGATATTGGAAGATCTTGGTGGGGAACATGGCATTTCTAATTTTCAGGGAACTGCTGTACCTACTGGTTTTAAGTAAGCTCTTCAAGCTGTGTTTACTTGCATCATTGCTTGTGTTACAATATGGTCTCTGCTCTTCATTCAACTGATCCTAGCCAGGTCAAATTCAACCTCTCTATTTAATCCATTACACATGTAAACAGCCTAAGCAGCAGTGTTTGGGGGAAAGTGTCCCATTGTGTGGTGGGCCTACATAACCTGTGACCCTTTGACTACAAGTCCACTAAGAAACTACATAGAGCAGAGCTAACATATAGATAATTGAACACATTTCATACAGTAATTCCATGTTTTACACAATTCAACACCTATTCCAAACCCTGGCACAAAGTGTTATAATTGTTTTATAATTGTAACATAATTGTTTTGCCTCATATAACAAAAAAAGTTCAATGTAGAGTGAAAACGTGTACTATGTTAAAGCTTGATGTTGGGCCAATGATGGCCCGACAGTGGTTCAACTCTGGAAGTCCATGGGGAGGAAAATGTTTCAGGTATAACACATAAACAGACTATTCATCCAGGCATCTGTATATTGATAGTTCCATCTGTATATTGCCATCTGTTAAGCATACTAATTTACTCTTACTTCCATTCTCCTGAATGTACTACTCCCCCAATTATTTGTAGCCTGTCTACACATAACTATTGCCCACAATCTTTATTCTGTAAATTCTGCACATTCTGAACACACTGGGGTTATACAGACTTTAGCTGTAGTATTGTGAACTCAACTATCATACTTGGTTTCCTAAATTGGGTCATCAAACACAATTGCCTACTGTGATCAAGCGGTGACCAGCTTGACGTTGGATCAACGTTGGCATGACGGTGGTTCGATGTTGGAATTCAATATGGTATGAAATTTGTTTCAGTTGCGCACATTAAACACTATTGGGGAGTATTTGTTCAGACATTGTGATATTATTTGGGTTTTGTAAGGACGGTTGATGCAAATAAAAAGTAGTACCTTGTTGATGTCGTCGAACCAACGTCGACCCAACTGTGGATTTTTGACGTCGGCTTTTGGGGCAAATCCGACCTTAACCCAACGTCTGCGTTCAATAGATGTTGCATGACTGACATTGGTGTGAGGGCGGCCCAACGTTGGAATTCCACCGCCGAACTTGCCAACCAATGCCAACGTTGGGCCAACGTGTGCTTGCTATCTGGGTTGTAGGTGTCTCGCCCATTTTGTATGAAAGCTTCAAAAATAGCGTCACAAGGGAAATGGCGTGTATGGTTTTGTTTTCATTGGTGTTTTTGTGGCCATTACAGTAGCAGTTAGGTATTCACTTGTTCCCTTTTTTTGTATAAAAATATTTTGCTATGGTGTTTGTAAAACGGGCCTACAGTCATGGAGTTTAGCGTGCGCAAGTTTCTTCAGGAAGACGTGACTCGTAGGCGTTTAACAAAGCTCACAAAAACCGACATTGTGCAGATTTTTGAATTCATCTAAATCGATTATACAGAAGACATGAAGAAAATTCAACTCATTTATTGTCTTGCTTTACACTTCAGTTTAAAGGATGAATGTACATCAGAGATCTGCCGAGAGAAAGAGAGAATATTTGAAGTAGAACAGCGAGAGCAAAGAGAAAGATCTACAAAGCCAGTTGCAGTTGGTTAATGCCAAACTTGAACAAACGGAAAAAGAAAGTCAGGCTCGTCAGCGCCAACGTGAACATGAGAGTAGATTTGATGTCTCTCGGTGTGTAAAAATAATGCCAAGTTTCTGTTCTGACACACCTGACACCTTTTTTGAAGCTTTTGAGCATGTTGCGGTGGAAAGATCATGGCCTAGGGGTGAATGGGTCACATTAATCCACAGGGAGCTAACAGGTAAGGCCCAAGAGGCATGTATTTCTTTAGGTTTTGCTGACAGTAGTAATTATGAAACTGTTAAAAAGGCAGTGCTGCGGGCATATGATTTGGTGCCTGAGGCTTACAGGCAGCAGTTTAGGCATAGTAAGCTGTCACCTGGATAGAGTTGTATAGATTTTGCCAGACAGCAACAACTTGGGTTTGAGAAATGGCTGTGGGCCTGTGAGATCCATACTTTCTAAGGAATGCGCCAGCCCTTTTTGGTAGAGCAGTTTAAGATCAGTGTGCCTCGTCCCATTTAGGTTCATTTAAATGAACAACAAAGGTGACGGAGCAGCATAAGGCAGCTGAGATGGCTGAGAATTATGTGTTGGTCGATCGTGAGCCTTGGAGGAGTAAGCCTCCAGTCATGGCAAGAAATCCAGATATAGATGGGAGGAAAGATATTGATAAGCCATGTCAGTCTCCATCTTACTCCTCTGTTAAATCAGTTTTGCCAGCTAAGCCTTCCCCACCTTTTGCCCAGTCCCTATAAGAAACCAGGGCATATGAAGTCTGGGTGCCGTTTGCTCGCTAGGAGAAATCAGAGTGGTGGCTAGCAGCCTGTGTCCCTAGTGTCCACTGAGGGTAGGTATGTTCTTTCTTCAGAGCCTGAGCGGTCTCCTGTGTCTGTTAGTGTAGACTTTTGAGTTTTGTATCTCAAAGTGTGGTTGCATTGGAAGAAGGGGAGAAGGAGGTGCCTGACCATACTACGAGACACAGGTGCCACTCGGTCTTTGATGGTGTCTAGTTTGTTTCCATTTTCTGATGATGCTTCGTGTCAGGCTTCAGTTTTGTTGAAGGGGCTTGGGGGTGAATATGGCGCTGTTCCTCTCCATAGAGTATTTCTAAGGTCTAGCTTAGTTACTGGGTTGGTCACGGTGGGTGTAGTACCCTCTTTGCCCATCAGTAGGTCTGCCGCCTCTACTGGCAAAGATCTTGCAGGCAGTCAGATCTGTGTAATCCCTGTTGCAAGTCCTGTGCTGTGTGAGTCCCCAGACACAATAGCCTTAGAAAAGGAATGTCCAGAAGCATTTCCAGCTTGTGTAGTCACCCGTTCTCAGTCTCGTCAGGAAGCCAGGTCCCATGTATCTGATCTGCCGGTCGAGCTGGCTTTACCTTCACCTTTTAGATTAAGATCCCCAAACAGCCAACAATCTTCTTGCCCTGATGACTGAGCCCAAGGCTCCTAAATGTTGGCTACAGAAGGACTTAACACAATACTTTATTTGAATTTGATTCGGAATTGCTCCTAGCAGTTCTAAGGAGTCATTCAATTTTAATTGTGCATTTGCTTTGTCTTATGCTGTAACCACAGTCTGCTAACTTGCTCAGTCAGTTTTAGCCTGTATAGCTTTATGCTTTTTTTGCACTTGCACCAAAGTTACCATTTCCCACCAATTCTAGAGAGTTAAGTTTTAATGGTGCAATTTCTTTGTCTTATGCTTTATTTTCAAACTGATGTGCTTTCTTGCCAGAGTTCTCAAACAACACGGAAATAACAACATATCTGTGAATTGTAAAGGTGAGTTGCTTAACCTGAACCAGCATTCAATAAGTTCTTATTTTGCCTAGTCCTGCAGAAACACTACCCTCTAACTATTAAAATCTTAAAGTAGGGTTACTTTGTTGTTTATGAAAATATGTTTGTCTATTCCCAGTTTACAGTTGCACAAGGCTAGCTTGAATGCAATGCTGCATGTTGCAATCCCAAGACAAGGTAATCAATGGGAAATGATATGTTGATTACCATGATTCTTTTATCAGTAAATGGAACTTGGAAAGTCAAAATTAATTTCTAGTCAGTATTTCTAGTCAGTTTTTTCTCAGTTACCACGCACAATAGCTGCCATCCAAGTACAAACCAAGTCTAACCCTGCTTAGCTTAAATACATAGAGAATTTTTTTATTATAGTCAATGTTTGGGAGTCCCAAAATAATTTTCTGTCATATAGTCCAAAATTTCTAGCGGCGCCGTTGATCCTATGCTACATCTATCCTATAGAAAACACAACATTCCAACCCTTAAAGAGTTTCATAGACATACCTCCTTCTACCTCAATTAGGGTATACATACCCACGTTCCAACTTTCCATGTGCCCAATATCCTGAATTACTCGTTGCAGGACCCCACTGAAACTGATGACGAGTGAACCAGCCTGAGGTATTTTTTGCTGTGACACTGACTGATTACCAACAATCTGCCTTAAATCAGACATTTTTAGAAAAAGAATGAAGAGAACATCTGGTTTAATGTATACATAGCCATGTTCCAACTTTCCATGTGCCCAATATCCTCAATTTTTCGTTGCAGGACCCCACCGAATCTGGCGACGACTTCTGTGCGTCCTCCCTTTTAATTTGTCATCTTCAGTGGAGAAGGATTGTGATGCTGGTAGTGACTTTGATTAGGATGTGACTGTGCCCTCCCGTGAGGTCACTGAGGGACGGTTGCGTAACTCAGAGATTCAAGCTGAGTTGCACAAGCATCTTTCTAATTTGTCCATTCAGGAGAGAGCTAACTCGGTGGATGCTTTTCCATCCCTTTTCCCAGATGTGCCGAGCCGTACCACCCTTATAGAGCATAACATCGATGTAAGCTCAGGACTACACCTATCGGGTTAATCCTGCTAAGAGGGCCATTCTGGTCACAGTACTCACAGATGAGCCCAGTTTCAGCTTATGGACCTCCCCCTGTCTGTTGGTAGGTAAGCCGGATGGGATCCACCAGTTCTGTACGGACTACCGAAGATTGAACGCAGTCACAAGACCCGACTGTTACCTTCTTCCCTGTGTGGATGATTGCATAGATCGCGTCAGACTGGCTAATTTTGTTAGTAAGTTTGACTTAAAGTGCCTTTAACCCCTCGTGCTAGAGAGTTGTCAGCATTTGTTAGGCCGGACAACTTCCTACAGTATAAAGTTATGCATTTTGGGGTTAGAAATGCACTGGCCACATTCT
>PYXC01002005.1:0-16593 GCA_015244755.2 Tenualosa ilisha
CTAAAAGCACACCGTCAACTTTCTTGTCTAAAAACTGTAAAACTTCCTGTAGGGTGTTGTCGTCAGTGTCTTTGTCAGAGTACAATTCTTTATAAAAAGTTTCAATCACTTCTAAAATTTCTGTTGTTTCTGTAAAATCCCTCCCGTCCTTAGTTATTTTCGTGATTGCCCTCCCTCTTGCTGTTATTTTTTTAAAAAAGTATCTTGTACACTTTTCTCCGTCCTCAATTTCTCTTCTCGACTTCTTAAAATCACCCCTCTACTTTGGAATGCTGGATAAAACTGACATTTCTTGTTTGACTGCATTTATTTCATTATTCATGTCCATTCCTTGGTTTAAAAGATTAAAATACCTCTGCAGTCTTTTTTGCAGCCCCATCATGCGTCTCCTCTCCCTGTTCTTTTTCTCCTTACCTTTTTTTCTAAAAAACGTCTTGTCCTTCCTTCACCATCTCCCACCACTGTGCGCGTGTCTCGTACAAGTCCTGGAGGGACTGCCAGAGACCGTACTGCTCCCTGTATTCACTTACTATCTCCTCATCCTGTAACAGGGAGCAGTTCAGCCTCCACAGCCTCCCCTACCGTCACACCTGTTGGGAGTGAAAGGGTGCAGGAGAGCATGCAGTGATCAGAAAAATGGAGTGGGGTCAATGTCGCATCGGTTGGCGGGCAGTCACGTGTAAACACATAGTCAATTCGAGAGGCTCTGGTACCGTCACCACTGAACCAGGTGAAGCCCTCCTCTCTTTGATGCAGAGATTTAAAACAGTCCACTAGCTTAAAATCTCTAACTAAGCCCTGTAATAAAACCGATGTCTTATCTACTTTAAAATCTTCTCCTGCTCCTCTCCTATCTGATCTACTTAAAATGCAATTAAAATCCCCTGCGACCACTAGGGGATCCCTCCCTAGCATGTGGGGCTGCAGATCCTCTAAAAGCTCATGTCGGTCGTTCTTGTCATTAAAACCATACACACACAGCACATTAAAATCCCTATCTAAAAAGTTCAGGTGGGTTAAAAGCGCCCGCCCTGGCTTCACCACTGTGCTGCCCTTCACCGAGATGTGCGCATTTTTTATTAAAATGGCAACCCCGTCTGCCCTGTTAAAATTGGATCCGCTCCAGATGGAGGGTCCTGGGGTCCACATCTCTTCCCACTTTTTGTAATTTTGTAAAAAGGGCAGCGAACACTCTTGCAGCAGAAAAATATCTGCCTTGAGAGTGTTCAAAAGGGTTAAAATGCTCTGTGCCCGTGTATGAGTCCTCACACTTCTCACATTTATTGTAGAGACTATGAGACTCATGAGCAGTGTGAGTAAAAAACAAGAACGACTTTTTCTTTAAAAACTACAGAGATATAAAAAACAGGGAGATCAACTGATCTCCTGTGACTCCAGCTCCTCCTTGACCTCCACTAAGGCATCCGGAGGTTTGCCAGAGTCACCGGCCTCAGGCTCCGCAGAGAGAACCTCTTGCGTCGCCTTTGGCGTCGATGATTTTAGCGCGATACGGTAAAAAGACACCTCATTTGAGGGGGAGTCAGCGGGCCACAGGCGATTCAGATCTTCCGAAGAGGAACTATCTGCCGCCTGTCTTACCCGCTTTTTATCCTCAGTCATTTCTGACTGGGGAGACTCCAAGGGCCTTTTTGCCACCTGCGCATTTGGGAGTGAAGCTACAATTTCACTCCCACTGGAGGCCACACTTACCTCCGGCACGGTCACCAAGGAGGAGACAGGCTCCTCCCCTTCCTCCGCTGACTCCTCCTTTTCCTGTGCCTGCTCTTGAATGAGCTGGGAGGGTGTGGCCTCCATTGCCTGCTCAGACTCCGCCTGGTTGTCAGCTCCGCCCTCAGCCGCCCGGCCAATCCCTGAGGCCGGCTGGAGATTCGAATCTCCCGCCAAAACCTCAGGGACCACCTCCTCCTCCATTTTGTCCTTCTCCTTCTCTCTTTGTTCCGGACCATGCGGCCGGGCGGCCATCTTGTTAGCCTTTAGCTTGTTGGCAAAACTTTGCGGGCAATCCCTGAAGAGATGGTTTAATTCTCCACAAAGATTACACTTTCTGCCATTTGGACACTCTTCAAAAGAATGCCCAATCTCTTTACATTTCCTGCACACGGTTTCTGTACACGCTTCGGCTAAATGCCCTAGCTGGCCGCATTTACGGCACAGTTTGGGCATTCCTTGATAATGAATGTAGCCTCGGTTTTCCCCCAACACAATCATGGACGGTATTTGACGGAGGCCTAAGTAACTGCTCGGGTCTTCCCACTGTTTAATGGGAACCCTCCACGAGCAGTTCCAAATGCCATCCTCGTCAAGTACCTTGACCGGTGGGCCCCGAACCGTGCAAAATCTAGCCAGCCACGTAGCAATGTCTTCTCCAGTAACGGTTTCATTAAACATCCTGATAACCACTACTTTCTGTGAATTATCACTAAGTTTTTCCACCTCAAACATGGAGAACTGGCCTTTACACACTTCAAACCGTTGCCAGAACACACTGAGCAGGAAAGCCGAGCGGAAGCTAACATCAAAACCCTTGTTTCCAGGCAAAGTCAGTAGGCAATTCAAATCGCTAGCATTAAAACCCAGAGATTTCTGGATGAGCTTTCTGGAGAAGTCCAACCTGGACAACTCCAGCAGCTTACCATCCTTCATTTTAAAAGTAAAGCGCACGCTGTGGTGCCTCCGCATGCCGGCACGAGCTGCCGACATGGCTGCTGGAGGCACCAACAGCTAAGACGCTAACTAAAAGCACTAAAACAATAAATAGGCTAAAACAATAATTAAATAAATAACTAAAACACCAGCTAATAACAAGTTAAAAGCACTTACCTGTGGGGACTCTGCCTCCTGGGCTAGTTGGGGAAGAAACTCCAGAGAGGGAGAGCCAGAACCTGAAAAAAAAACAAAATACAAGCAAGTGAAAAGTGCAAAATACAATTTAAACAATGTGCAAAACGAGCAAAAAAACAGCAAACGGAATTTAACTCCGGTTTGTATAGGAAAGCACTATAAACAAAGTACGCTCCGCCCACCAAACCAGAGTCGACCGCAGTCCCGCCCTCTTGATCGTAGCCAAAAGGCCGAGAAGCGATACCCCACAACTACACGGGGTCCGACGTGCCGTTCTGACAAACTCAAGGCTGAGACAGAAGGGAGGGGGCGGGGTGAGCAATACGCCGCCAACGAGGAGGGCAAAACCAGAACGACCCGACTTTCAACACGGAAGTGCAGCTCCGCCGAAAGCAGAGCTTCCAAAAATCTGGTAAAACTCGGGGGTGTTCCCCTCCACGGAAATCTTTAGTAAAAGGCGAAAGATTTGTACGAGATGAAGAGAAACCCGAGCGATGTCTGCCACAAGCCAGGCCGGAAGGAGAGGTACGACGGCAGCAGTCGCGGACGTGACGGTGCATCAAGCGTCCGGCAAGTCGTGAGGTGTGGCTTGTTACGCTTGCCTGCAATCACATTTCAGACCACCAATCACAAACAAATCCTACACTTGTGCTTTTAAAAAAAAAAAAAAAAAAAAAAAAAAAGAAAAATGGCGGGAAAATGCAATGGACGCAAACAGGGGCGCGGTAATGGGAGGAAAACGCATGGCAAGGAGCAGGGTACTTTTCCCACCCAGCTTCCACTCAGCCCACCTTCAGCTTCCAATCAGCCCACCTTCAGCTTCCAATCAGCGCACCTTCAGCTTCCACTCAGCCCACCTTCAGCTTCCAATCAGCCCACCTTCAGCTTCCAATCAGCGCACCTTCAGCTTCCACTCAGCCCACCTTCAGCTTCCAATCAGCCCACCTTCAGCTTCCAATCAGCGCACCTTCAGCTTCCACTCAGCCCACCTTCAGCTTCCAATCAGCCCACCTTCAGCTTCCAATCAGCGCACCTTCAGCTTCCAATCAGCGCACCTTCAGCTTCCAATCAGCCCACCTTCAGCTTCCACTCAGCCCATCTTCAGCTTCTTTTCTTCGACCATGAAAGGAATGTGCACCGTTCCCAGAGGCACTGCAATACAGGGTCGATGCGTGGAGAGGACGGAGCAAGCCCCTCTTCCGTCTCCCAGTTCCAAAAATCCGCTTAATATATAGTCCTCGGGTAGAGGACGTATCAGATATTAAACTGATAAGAACAGATTTTTCCTTTGCAAGGTTTTTATTGTCACCATTACATTTTCTTAAAGGCATTTTTACATTTTAAGTTCTCTTCTTTTCCACATCATTTTTTATACACACATAAAACCTTTACATTTTCAAGTAAAAAATAAATAAGGTTTAACTAAAAGTGATTTGTGTTTTTCAGTGTGTGTGTGGAGTCCTGTTATATGTTGTTAAAAGAGTCCAAACATGTAAAAGCCAATAAATAAATAAATATGCACATAAATAGAATGATAAAAGTCTAATAAAAGTCTCTGTCGTGCAGGACCAGGGTGAGCCGCTATCAAGAGGCTCCACCCGGCCTCCCAGAAGAGCGAGGCAAGCGTGGTGCGCCCCAGTGGAGATCCCCCCTATGCCCGCTGCTCCATCCCGTGGTGTTAAAGGTGGGGGTGCATTGGTGGGAGCCAGGCGCCGTGGGGGGCTGGGACCTTCCTCGTGTGACCCCGACCCCCTCCTCCGAATGGCGACGCGCGGCGCCTCCTGCCGCGTGGATGTCACCAGCCGCCGCAACGCCGGCAGGGGCACCATCACGCGCTTCCCCACCAGCAGGTTGCGGGAGGTCCACAAGGCGGCCTTCGTGCAGTTCAGGGTGAGCCAGAGCGCGGCGAAGTCGGCGGCTGGCATGGTGTTGGCGCCCTGGCCCACCCCGCTGACCACTAGGTGGTATGTTGGGTGGACCTCCCCTGCTGGCAGGCACGGGCATTCCAGGGGGCCGGTCGCGGCCCACAGGTCCCTCGCCACACCGCACTCCCAGAGCAGGTGCCGCACGGTCTCCGGATGGCCGCATCCGGGCCGTGGGCAGGTGGAAGTCCTCGCCATGCCCCGGGAGTGCATCACGGCCCTGACCGGGAGGACCTCATGGAGCGCCATCCACGCCAGATCCTTCAGCTGGTTCTGGAGGGCTGGGTGGGCTGCGTTCCGCCAAGCCTGTTTGGCCTCACCTAAAGTGAGGCCTGGAACGGGGCTCACTGCCTCCTGGTCCTGCACAAGAGAGACAAGAGACTTTGCGTCAGTTAAAATGGTGACACCCTGCCCCTCCAGGTCATATTTCATTAAAAACTTTTTGATAAAAAGGTACTGTGGGGGCAGGTTAAAAGACACTGGACTCCTAAAATCTGGGGTTAAAATCTTCAGCTTCCTTAAGTACGACCCCATCCAGAAACGGGCCAGGGCCGATGTCTTGTGGTCTCTGGATGGGGCCGTGGCGTATCGTATGTGCAGGGCGGTGAACTTTGATCCTAAGAACAGGTGGGGGTCTGGGAGGGCTTTTCCACCATTTTCATGTTTCTTCTTCACCACTTCTCTCTTCAGCCTCTCCCACTTGGACCCCCACAGAAAATAAAACACCGCCCTGTCCAACGCTAAAAGGAAATTCCTTGGGGGACTAAAAACAGAACACACCAATAAAAGCAGGGGTAAAATCACAGCTTTGATGATTAAAATTTTACCCTCCAAAGTCAAGGTTCTTAGTCCCCAAAACCCCAGTCTTTGCCTGACTTTCCCTATCATGTCCGTCCAGTTTCCCCGTCCCCCTCCCTCCTTGTCAAATTTCACCCCTAAAATTTTTATGTCTGTGTCCTTAAAATCCAAATCCAGTCCTGTCGGCGTGTCACCCCATGGTCCAAAGAGCTGGGCCTCGGACTTGCCCCTATTGAGCTTGGCGCCCGAGGCCTTTCCGAACCAGTCCGTCACGTCGAGTGCTCTTTGGACCGATAAAACGTCCGTACATAAAAGGGTTACGTCATCCATGTATAAAACACAAGTCGCCGTCAGTCCTCCTGGAATCGTCAGTCCGCTGATCCATTTGTCCCTTCTCAGAATCTGTGCCAGCGGTTCGATGCATGCAACGAACAACAGGGGGGATAACGGACACCCCTGGCGGACGCCAGAGCGAATATTGATCTCGTTTGTGAGGTGCCCATTTACAAGGATTCTGCTGTTAATGCCGTGGTACAGCAGTCCCACCCAGTCTAGAAACCTCCCTGGGAAACCCATTTTTTGCAGTACCTTTAAAAGGTACTGGTGCGAGACCCGATCAAAAGCTTTTTCAAAGTCTAAATTTAGAACTATTAGCCGAATATTTCTGTCTCTCGCAAAACAGATGGCGTCTCGGACCAGCACTAGGCTGTCCGTGATCTTCCTACCAGGGATGGCACAGACTTGGTCCGGGTGGATCAGGTCTTCTAAAACCGTCGACATCCGTCTGGCTAAAATCCTGCTAAAAAGTTTACAGTCAAAGTTTAAAAGAGTAATCGGTCGCCAGTTACGTAGGTCAGTCCTGTCACCCTTCTTGTGCAGGAGTGACACTATCCCTACTCTAAAGCTGTCAGGGAGGCAGTCAAATCTTTCAAATTCCTTAAAAACAGTCAATAAATCAGGTGCTAAAATGTCCCAAAAGGTTCTATAAAATTCCAGGGGGAGCCCGTCCATCCCTGGGGACTTACCCTGTTTAAAACCATTCGTTGCTCTTTCTAGTTCTAAAAGGGTAAAATCTTGTTCTAAAAGCACACTGTTTCTAAATAGTTTCTTTTCTAAAAATTCTAAAACCTCCCTGAGGGTCTCCTCCTGCACCAGTTTCTCTTTATACAACTCCCCATAAAAACCCTCAACCACCGCCATTATTTCTTCTTTTTTCTTAAAAACCGTGCCTTCTTTTCGTAAGGCGGTGATTGCCCCTCCCTTTGAAATAATTTTCTTAAAAAAGTATCTGGTGCATTTCTCTCCTTCTTCTATTTCCTGTGTTCTACTTCTTAAAATGACCCCTTTAGCTTGAGTTTCTGATAAAACCTTCATTTCTCTTTTGACTTCTTTTATTTCTTCGCTAAAATCAAATCCGTTGTTTAAGAGTTTAAAATATCTTTGGAGTCTTTTTTGCAGCCCCATCATGCGTCTCCTTTCCCTGTCCTTTTTCCGCTTCCCTTTCTGTCTAAAAAACGTCCTCGTCCTTCCCTTCACCATCTCCCACCAAAGTGCGCGTGTCTCGTAAAGGTCCTGGAGGGTCCGCCAGAGGCTGTACTGCTCCCTGTATTGGCTTACTATCTCCTTGTCCTGTAACAGGGAGCAGTTCAGCCTCCACAGCCCTCTCCCTACCGTCACACCCGTGGGGAATGAAAGGGTGCAGGAGAGCATGCAGTGGTCCGAGAAGAAGAGAGGGGTCAATGTAGCATCGGTTGGCGGGCAGTCACGTGTAAAAACATAGTCAATTCGAGAGGCTCTGGTACCATCACCACTGAACCAGGTGAAGCCCTCCTCTCTTTGATGCAGAGATTTAAAACAGTCAATTAATTTAAAATCTCTAACTAAGCCCTGTAATAAAACCGAAGATTTGTCTACTCTAAAATTCTCATCTGTCCCTCTCCTATCTGTTCTACTTAAAATGCAGTTAAAATCCCCTCCGACCACTAGGGGAGCCCTCCCTAGCAAGTGGGGCTGCAGTTCTTCTAAAAGATCATAACGGTCGTTTTTGTCATTAAAACCATAAATATTAAGAACATTAAAATCCCTATCTAAGAAGTTCAGGTGGGTTAAAAGCGCCCGCCCTGGCTTCACCACTGTGCAGCCCTTCACCGAGATGTGTGCATTTTTGATCAAAATTGCAACCCCGTCTGCCCTGTTAAAATTGGAACCGCTCCAGATGGAGGGTCCTGGGGTCCACATCTCTTCCCACTTCTTGTAGTTGTTTAAAAAGGGCAGTGAACACTCTTGCAGCAGAAATATATCTGCTTTAAAAGTGCTCAAAAGGGATAAAATGCTCTGTGCTCTCACAATGGACCTCACACTCCTAACATTTATAGTTGAAATAGTGAGGCTCATGAGCAGGATGGTTAAAATAAAACACAAAACGACCATTAAAGGACTACAAAGACGTTTTCTTTTTTTAAAATAACCAGGGAGATCACATGATCTCCTGTGACACCTCTTCCTCCTTCACCCCCATTTGTATAGGGTCCGGAGGTTCAAAGGTGTCTCCAGCCTCTGGTTTCGCAGAGGTAGTCTCTTGCGTCCCCTTTGGCGTTGATGATTTTAGCGCTATGCTTAAAAAAGACACCTCGTTTGGAGAGCCAGCAGGCCACAGACGGTTCAGATCTCCCGAACTGGAACTATCTGAACCCTGTTTCACCCGCTTTTTATCCTCTACCAGAGGAGACTCCAAGGGTCTCTTCGCAGCTTGCGCGTTTGGGAGTGAAGCAATTGATTCACTCCCGTCGGAGGCCCCACTCACCTCTGAAACAGTAACGAGTGAGTCTGCTTCTCTTTCACTTGCCTCACTCACCTCCTTGTCCTCCATTTTGTCCTGTTCAGAGGGAGGGGCCCCCCTTCCCGGGCTCTGTGACTCCGCCCCCTTGCTAGTTCCGCATTGGTTCTCCGGTACCGCATTGGCTCCGCCCTCAGGATTCTGGCCAATCCCTGGGACTGGCTGGGAGTTTGAATTTCCCGCCACTTCCGCAGGGACGGCCTCCTCCTCCATCTTGTCTTTGTCCTCGGAGCCATGCGGTCCGGCGGCCATCTTGCTAGCTTTGCTAGCCTTCAGTCTGTTGGCAAAAGAGTTCGGGCAATCTCTGTAGAGGTGGCCTTCAGCCCCACAAAGATTACACTTTCTGCCATTAGTGCACTCTTCATAAGCGTGACCAATTTCTTTACACTTCCCACACACGATTTCTTGACACGCTTCTACCAGGTGCCCAAACTTGCCACATTTGCGGCAGAGCTTCGGCATACCCTGGTAGTAAATGTAGCCACGGTTTTCACCCAACACTATCATGGACGGCAAGTGTCTCAGACCTTGGAACTCGCCTGGAGCTTCTTGCAACTTCACATGCACTCTCCAGCCACAGTTCCAGATTCCATCCTCGTCCACAAGCTTAACAGGTGGGCTTTTAACCAGGCAGTATCTTCTGAGCCAAACACAGATATCCTCACCGCTAACCGTCTCATTGAACATACGAACAACTACCCATTTCTGGGAGTTGTCAACCAAGTTCTCAACCTTAAACATGGAAAACTGTGCCTTCTTGCTCTGATACTTTGTCCAAAAATCACTAAGGTGGGAAGCAGTGCGGAAACTAACATCAAAACCTTTTTTCTGGGGCAGAGTCACTAGACAATTAATCATTTCCGGGCTAAAACCAAGTGTGGCTTGGATGAGCTTTCTGGAGAAGTCTAAACGAGACAACTCCAGTAGCTTGCCATCCTCCCCATTCAAGAAAGTAAAACGCACGCTGTGGTGCCTCCGTACGCCGGCCCGAGCGGCCGACATGGTGGAGGCACCTACAGCTAAAACCACTAAAACAATAAATACACTAAAACAATAAATAGATAAATAGCTAAAAAAGGCTAAAACACCGCTAAAAGACAATAAAAAGCACTTACCTGTGGGACTCCGCCTCCTGGGCAAATTGGTTAGGGAGACACCAGAGGGGCGGAGCTTGAAAACCTAAGAGAGAATAAAACGCAGGCAGTGAAAGGTGCAAAATACAATTCAACAAATGTGCAAAACGAGCAAACAGAAGCAAAAACAGCAAAAATGTAACTCTGATTTGTAGAGAAAAGCACTATGACAAAGTACTCTCCGCACGCCAAGCCAGAGTCGACCGCAGTCCCGCCCTCTTGAACTTAGCCAAAAGGCCGAGAAGCGATACCCCACAACTACACGGGGTCCGACGTGCCGTTCTGACAAACTCAAGGCTGAGACAGAAGGGAGGGGGCGGGGTGAGCAATACGCCGCCAACGAGGAGGGCAAAACCAGAACGACCCGACTTTCAACACGGAAGTGCAGCTCCGCCGAAAGCAGAGCTTCCAAAAATCTGGTAAAACTCGGGGGTGTTCCCCTCCACGGAAATCTTTAGTAAAAGGCGAAAGATTTGTACGAGATGAAGAGAAACCCGAGCGATGTCTGCCACAAGCCAGGCCGGAAGGAGAGGTACGACGGCAGCAGTCGCGGACGTGACGGTGCATCAAGCGTCCGGCAAGTCGTGAGGTGTGGCTTGTTACGCTTGCCTGCAATCACATTTCAGACCACCAATCACAAACAAAACCTACACTTGTGCTTTTAAAAAAAAAAAAAAAAAAAAAAAAGAAGAAAAATGGCGGGAAAATGCAATGGACGCAAACAGGGGCGCGGTAATGGGAGGAAAACGCATGGCAAGGAGCAGGGTACTTTTCCCACCCAGCTTCCACTCAGCCCACCTTCAGCTTCCAATCAGCCCACCTTCAGCTTCCAATCAGCGCACCTTCAGCTTCCACTCAGCCCACCTTCAGCTTCCAATCAGCCCACCTTCAGCTTCCAATCAGCGCACCTTCAGCTTCCAATCAGCCCACCTTCAGCTTCCAATCAGCCCACCTTCAGCTTCCACTCAGCCCATCTTCAGCTTCTTTTCTTCGACCATGAAAGGAATGTGCACCGTTCCCAGAGGCACTGCAATACAGGGTCGATGCGTGGAGAGGACGGAGCAAGCCCCTCTTCCGTCTCCCAGTTCCAAAAATCCGCTTAATATATAGTCCTCGGGTAGAGGACGTATCAGATATTAAACTGATAAGAACAGATTTTTCCTTTGCAAGGTTTTTATTGTCACCATTTCATTTTCTTAAAGGCATTTTACATTTTATGTTCTCTTCTTTTCCACATCATTTTTTATACACACATAAAACCTTTACATTTTCAAGTAAAAAATAAATAAGGTTTAACTAAAAGTGATTTGTGTTTTTCAGTGTGTGTGTGGAGTCCTGTTATATGTTGTTAAAAGAGTCCAAACATGTAAAAGCCAATAAATAAATAAATATGCACATAAATAGAATGATAAAAGTCTAATAAAAGTCTCTGTCGTGCAGGACCAGGGTGAGCCGCTATCAAGAGGCTCCACCCGGCCTCCCAGAAGAGCGAGGCAAGCGTGGTGCGCCCCAGTGGAGATCCCCCCCTATGCCCGCTGCTCCATCCCGTGGTGTTAAAGGTGGGGGTGCATTGGTGGGAGCCAGGCGCCGTGGGGGGCTGGGACCTTCCTCGTGTGACCCCGACCCCCTCCTCCGAATGGCGACGCGCGGCGCCTCCTGCCGCGTGGATGTCACCAGCCGCCGCAACGCCGGCAGGGGCACCGTCACGCGCTTCCCCACCAGCAGGTTGCGGGAGGTCCACAAGGCGGCCTTCGTGCAGTTCAGGGTGAGCCAGAGCGCGGCGAAGTCGGCGGCTGGCATGGTGTTGGCGCCCTGGCCCACCCCGCTGACCACTAGGTGGTATGTTGGGTGGACCTCCCCTGCTGGCAGGCACGGGCATTCCAGGGGGCCGGTCGCGGCCCACAGGTCCCTCGCCACACCGCACTCCCAGAGCAGGTGCCGCACGGTCTCCGGATGGCCGCATCCGGGCCGTGGGCAGGTGGAAGTCCTCGCCATGCCCCGGGAGTGCATCACGGCCCTGACCGGGAGGACCTCATGGAGCGCCATCCACGCCAGATCCTTCAGCTGGTTCTGGAGGGCTGGGTGGGCTGCGTTCCTCCAAGCCTGTTTGGCCTCACTTAAAGTGAGGCCTGGAACGGGGCTCACTGCCTCCTGGTCCTGCACAAGAGAGACAAGAGACTTTGCGTCAGTTAAAATGGTGACACCCTGCCCCTCCAAGTCATATTTCATTAAAAACTTTTTGATAAAAAGATACTGTGGGGGCAGGTTAAAAGAAACCGGACTCCTAAAATCTGGGGTTAAAATCTTAAGTTTCCTTAAGTACGACCCCATCCAGAAACGGGCCAGGGCCGATGTCTTGTGGTCTCTGGATGGGGCCGTGGCGTATCGTATGTGCAGGGCGGTGAACTTTGATCCTAAGAACAGGTGGGGGTCTGGGAGGGCTTTTCCACCATTTTCATGTTTCTTCTTCACCACTTCTCTCTTCAGCCTCTCCCACTTGGACCCCCACAGAAAATAAAACACCGCCCTGTCCAACGCTAAAAGGAAATTCCTTGGGGGACTAAAAACAGAACACACCAATAAAAGCAGGGGTAAAATCACAGCTTTGATGATTAAAATTTTACCCTCCAAAGTCAACGTTCTTAGTCCCCAAAACCCCAGTCTTTGCCTGACTTTCCCTATCATGTCCGTCCAGTTTCCCCGTCCCCCTCCCTCCTTGTCAAATTTCACCCCTAAAATTTTTATGTCTGTGTCCTTAAAATCCAAATCCAGTCCTGTCGGCGTGTCACCCCATGGTCCAAAGAGCTGGGCCTCGGACTTGCCCCTATTGAGCTTGGCGCCCGAGGCCTTTCCGAACCAGTCCGTCACGTCGAGTGCTCTTTGGACCGATAAAACGTCCGTACATAAAAGGGTTACGTCATCCATGTATAAAACACAAGTCGCCGTCAGTCCTCCTGGAATCGTCAGTCCGCTGATCCATTTGTCCCTTCTCAGAATCTGTGCCAGCGGTTCGATGCATGCAACGAACAGCAGGGGGGATAACGGACACCCCTGGCGGACGCCAGAGCGAATATTGATCTCGTTTGTGAGGTGCCCATTTACAAGGATTCTGCTGTTAATGCCGTGGTACAGCAGTCCCACCCAGTCTAGAAACCTCCCTGGGAAACCCATTTTTTGCAGTACCTTTAAAAGGTACTGGTGCGAGACCCGATCAAAAGCTTTTTCAAAGTCTAAATTTAGAACTATTAGCCGAATATTTCTGTCTCTCGCAAAACAGATGGCGTCTCGGACCAGCACTAGGCTGTCCGTGATCTTCCTACCAGGGATGGCACAGACTTGGTCCGGGTGGATCAGGTCTTCTAAAACCGTCGACATCCGTCTGGCTAAAATCCTGCTAAAAAGTTTACAGTCAAAGTTTAAAAGAGTAATCGGTCGCCAGTTACGTAGGTCAGTCCTGTCACCCTTCTTGTGCAGGAGTGACACTATCCCTACTCTAAAGCTGTCAGGGAGGCAGTCAAATCTTTCAAATTCCTTAAAAACAGTCAATAAATCAGGTGCTAAAATGTCCCAAAAGGTTCTATAAAATTCCAGGGGGAGCCCGTCCATCCCTGGGGACTTACCCTGTTTAAAACCATTCGTTGCTCTTTCTAGTTCTAAAAGGGTAAAATCTTGTTCTAAAAGCACACTGTTTCTAAATAGTTTCTTTTCTAAAAATTCTAAAACCTCCCTGAGGGTCTCCTCCTGCACCAGTTTCTCTTTATACAACTCCCCATAAAAACCCTCAACCACCGCCATTATTTCTTCTTTTTTCTTAAAAACCGTGCCTTCTTTTCGTAAGGCGGTGATTGCCCCTCCCTTTGAAATAATTTTCTTAAAAAAGTATCTGGTGCATTTCTCTCCTTCTTCTATTTCCTGTGTTCTACTTCTTAAAATGACCCCTTTAGCTTGAGTTTCTGATAAAACCTTCATTTCTCTTTTGACTTCTTTTATTTCTTCGCTAAAATCAAATCCGTTGTTTAAGAGTTTAAAATATCTTTGGAGTCTTTTTTGCAGCCCCATCATGCGTCTCTTTCCCTGTCCTTTTTCCGCTTCCCTTTCTGTCTAAAAAACGTCCTCGTCCTTCCCTTCACCATCTCCCACCAAAGTGCGCGTGTCTCGTAAAGGTCCTGGAGGGTCCGCCAGAGGCTGTACTGCTCCCTGTATTGGCTTACTATCTCCTTGTCCTGTAACAGGGAGCAGTTCAGCCTCCACAGCCCTCTCCCTACCGTCACACCCGTGGGGAATGAAAGGGTGCAGGAGAGCATGCAGTGGTCCGAGAAGAAGAGAGGGGTCAATGTAGCATCGGTTGGCGGGCAGTCACGTGTAAAAACATAGTCAATTCGAGAGGCTCTGGTACCATCACCACTGAACCAGGTGAAGCCCTCCTCTCTTTGATGCAGAGATTTAAAACAGTCAATTAATTTAAAATCTCTAACTAAGCCCTGTAATAAAACCGAAGATTTGTCTACTCTAAAATTCTCATCTGTCCCTCTCCTATCTGTTCTACTTAAAATGCAGTTAAAATCCCCTCCGACCACTAGGGGAGCCCTCCCTAGCAAGTGGGGCTGCAGTTCTTCTAAAAGATCATAACGGTCGTTTTTGTCATTAAAACCATAAATATTAAGAACATTAAAATCCCTATCTAAGAAGTTCAGGTGGGTTAAAAGCGCCCGCCCTGGCTTCACCACTGTGCAGCCCTTCACCGAGATGTGTGCATTTTTGATCAAAATTGCAACCCCGTCTGCCCTGTTAAAATTGGAACCGCTCCAGATGGAGGGTCCTGGGGTCCACATCTCTTCCCACTTCTTGTAGTTGTTTAAGAAGGGCAGTGAACACTCTTGCAGCAGAAATATATCTGCTTTAAAAGTGCTCAAAAGGGATAAAATGCTCTGTGCTCTCACAATGGACCTCACACTCCTAACATTTATAGTTGAAATAGTGAGGCTCATGAGCAGGATGGTTAAAATAAAACACAAAACGACCATTAAAGGACTACAAAGACGTTTTCTTTTTTTAAAATAACCAGGGAGATCACATGATCTCCTGTGACACCTCTTCCTCCTTCACCCCCATTTGTATAGGGTCCGGAGGTTCAAAGGTGTCTCCAGCCTCTGGTTTCGCAGAGGTAGTCTCTTGCGTCCCCTTTGGCGTTGATGATTTTAGCGCTATGCTTAAAAAAGACACCTCGTTTGGAGAGCCAGCAGGCCACAGACGGTTCAGATCTCCCGAACTGGAACTATCTGAACCCTGTTTCACCCGCTTTTTATCCTCTACCAGAGGAGACTCCAAGGGTCTCTTCGCAGCTTGCGCGTTTGGGAGTGAAGCAATTGATTCACTCCCGTCGGAGGCCCCACTCACCTCTGAAACAGTAACGAGTGAGTCTGCTTCTCTTTCACTTGCCTCACTCACCTCCTTGTCCTCCATTTTGTCCTTTTCAGAGGGAGGGGCCCCCCTTCCCGGGCTCTGTGACTCCGCCCCCTTGCTAGTTCCGCATTGGTTCTCCTCCTCCTCCTCTCCTGGCTGATAAGAACAGATACTACACTTGATCTTAGCCAAAAGGCCGAGAAGCGATACCCCACAACTACACGGGGTCCGACGTGCCGTTCTGACAAACTCAAGGCTGAGACAGAAGGGAGGGGGCGGGGTGAGCAATACGCCGCCAACGAGGAGGGCAAAACCAGAACGACCCGACTTTCAACACGGAAGTGCAGCTCCGCCGAAAGCAGAGCTTCCAAAAATCTGGTAAAACTCGGGGGTGTTCCCCTCCACGGAAATCTTTAGTAAAAGGCGAAAGATTTGTACGAGATGAAGAGAAACCCGAGCGATGTCTGCCACAAGCCAGGCCGGAAGGAGAGGTACGACGGCAGCAGTCGCGGACGTGACGGTGCATCAAGCGTCCGGCAAGTCGTGAGGTGTGGCTTGTTACGCTTGCCTGCAATCACATTTCAGACCACCAATCACAAACAAATCCTACACTTGTGCTTTTAAAAAAAAAAAAAAAAAAAAAAAAAAAAAAAAAAAGGGGGGAAAAAGAAAAGGACGCAAACAGGGGCGCGGTAATGGGAGGAAAACGCATGGCAAGGAGCAGGGTACTTTTCCCACCCAGCTTCCACTCAGCCCACCTTCAGCTTCCAATCAGCCCACCTTCAGCTTCCAATCAGCGCACCTTCAGCTTCCACTCAGCCCACCTTCAGCTTCCAATCAGCCCACCTTCAGCTTCCAATCAGCGCACCTTCAGCTTCCACTCAGCCCACCTTCAGCTTCCAATCAGCGCACCTTCAGCTTCCAATCAGCGCACCTTCAGCTTCCAATCAGCCCACCTTCAGCTTCCACTCAGCCCATCTTCAGCTTCTTTTCTTCGACCATGAAAGGAATGTGCACCGTTCCCAGAGGCACTGCAATACAGGGTCGATGCGTGGAGAGGACGGAGCAAGCCCCTCTCCGTCCCCAGTTCCAAAAATCCGCTTAATATATAGTCCTCGGGTAGAGGACGTATCAGATATTAAACTGATAAGAACAGATTTTTCCTTTGCAAGGTTTTTATTGTCACCATTTCATTTTCTTAAAGGCATTTTACATTTATGCTCTTCTTTTCACATCATTTTTTATACACACATAAACCTTTACATTTCAAGTAAAAAATAAATAAGGTTTAACTAAAAGTGATTTGTGTTTTTCAGTGTGTGTGTGGAGTCCTGTTATATGTTGTTAAAAGAGTCCAAACATGTAAAAGCCAATAAATAAATAAATATGCACATAAATAGAATGATAAAAGTCTAATAAAAGTCTCTGTCGTGCAGGACCAGGGTGAGCCGCTATCAAGAGGCTCCACCCGGCCTCCCAGAAGAGCGAGGCAAGCCGTGGTGCGCCCCAGTGGAGATCCCCCCCTATGCCCGCTGCTCCATCCCGTGGTGTTAGAGGTGGGGGTGCATTGGCGGGAGCCAGGCGCCGTGGGGGCTAGGACCTTCCTCGTGTGACCCGACCCCCTCCTCCGAATGGCGAC
>PYXC01002007.1:2500-14573 GCA_015244755.2 Tenualosa ilisha
CATACTTCCAAGTTCCCCGGATTCCTTGTGCCCAGGCCTTTCCATTGATATGACGCTCGATCCGGTAACTCCTTCGGGGCGGAGCTATTCCCGGAAATAGCGTTATTTTGGCCGTATCTCCGGAACGGAAGGTCGTAGAGACATGGGACCACGTCTGGCGTGTTCAGCGCACCCGAAAATGGGCAGGCGGATCTTGGTTTCAAGTCTCTACGACCTTCCGTTCGGGAGATATTAACGAAAAACGTTTTCGCCCATTGACTTCAATGTTAACGAAAAATGTTGAAAATTTTCTAAGTCCAAACGCCAAGAAAAAAAAAGAAATATGTTAGGGTTAGGGTTAGGGTTAGGGTTAGGGTTAGGGTTAGGGTTAGGGTTAGGGTTAGGTTAGGTTAGGGTTAGGGTTAGGGTTAGGTTATAGGGATAAAACCCCCTATGGTACCCCCTACCATAGGAGTTTTCGGCCATAGCTTCGGCTGGGAAGGTCCTAGAGACATACTTCCAAGTTCCCCGGATTCCTTGTGCCCAGGCCTTTCCATTGATATGACGCTCGATCCGGTAACTCCTTCGGGGGCGGAGCTATTCCCGGAAATAGCGTTCTTTTGGCCGTATCTCCGGAACAGAAGGTCGTAGAGACATGGGACCACGTCTGGCGTGTTCAGCGCACCCGAAAATGGGCAGGCGGATCTTGGTTTCAAGTCTCTACGACCTTCCGTTCGGGAGATATTAACGAAAAACCGTTTTCGCCCATTGACTTCAATGTTAACGAAAAATGTTGAAAATTTTTTCTAAGTCCAAACGCCAAGAAAAAAAAAGAAATATGTTAGAAGCACGTTTCAGGCCATTTGGAGTCGATTGGTACCTACTTTGGTGACCCTATTTTGGGGGAAATTTAGCGTTACTCTTTAGCGTAAACTTGGGTTAGGGTTAGGGTTAGGTTGGGGTTAGCCGATGCCCCATAAGGGCCTGGGGTTAGGGTTAGGGTTAGGGTTAGGGTTAGGTTAGGGTTAGGTTAGGGTTAGGGTTAGGGTTAGGGTTAGGTATAGGGATAAAACCCCCTATGGTACCCCCTACCATAGGAGTTTTCGGCCATAGCTTCGGCTGGGAAGGTCCTAGAGACATACTTCCAAGTTCCCCGGATTCCTTGTGCCCAGGCCTTTCCATTGATATGACGCTCGATCCGGTAACTCTTCGGGGGCGGAGCTATTCCCGGAAATAGCGTTATTTTGGCCGTATCTCCGGAACGGAAGGTCGTAGAGACATGGGACCACGTCTGGCGTGTTCAGCGCACCCGAAAATGGGTTAGGGTTTAGGGTTAGGGTTAGAGGGTTAGGGTTAGGGTTAGGGTTAGGTTAGGGTTAGGTTAGGGTTAAGGGTTAGGGTTAGGGTTAGGGTTAGGGTTAGGGTTAGGGTTAGGGTTAGGGTTAGGGTTAGGGTTAGGGTTAGGTTATAGGGATAAAACCCCCTATGGTACCCCCTACCATAGGAGTTTTCGGCCATAGCTTCGGCTGGGAAGGTCCTAGAGACATACTTCCAAGTTCCCCGGATTCCTTGTGCCCAGGCCTTTCCATTGATATGACGCTCGATCCGGTAACTCCTTCGGGGGCGGAGCTATTCCGGAAATAGCGTTATTTTGGCCGTATCTCCGGAACGGAAGGTCGTAGAGACATGGGACCACGTCTGGCGTGTTCAGCGCACCCGAAAATGGGCAGGCGGATCTTGGTTTCAAGTCTCTACGACCTTCCGTTCGGGAGATATTAACGAAAAACCGTTTTCGCCCATTGACTTCAATGTTAACGAAAAATGTTGAAAATTTTTCTAAGTCCAAACGCCAAGAAAAAAAAAGAAATATGTTAGGGTTAGGGTTAGGGTTAGGGTTAGGGTTAGGGTTAGGGTTAGGGTTAGGGTTAGGGTTAGGGTTAGGGTTAGGGTTAGGGTTAGGTTATAGGGATAAAACCCCCTATGGTACCCCCTACCATAGGAGTTTTCGGCCATAGCTTCGGCTGGGAAGGTCCTAGAGACATACTTCCAAGTTCCCCGGATTCCTTGTGCCCAGGCCTTTCCATTGATATGACGCTCGATCCGGTAACTCCTTCGGGGGCGGAGCTATTCCCGGAAATAGCGTTATTTTGGCCGTATCTCCGGAACGGAAGGTAGTAGAGACATGGGACCACGTCTGGCGTGTTCAGCGCACCCGAAAATGGGCAGGCGGATCTTGGTTTCAAGTCTCTACGACCTTCCGTTCGGGAGATATTAACGAAAAACCGTTTTCGCCCATTGACTTCAATGTTAACGAAAAATGTTGAAAATTTTTCTAAGTCCAAACGCCAAGAAAAAAAAAGAAATATGTTAGAAGCACGTTTCAGGCCATTTGGAGTCGATTGGTACCTACTTTTGGTGACCCTATTTTGGGGGAAATTTAGCGTTACTCTTTAGCGTAAACTTGGGTTAGGGTTAGGGTTAGGTTGGGGTTAGCCGATGCCCCCATAAGGGCCTGGGGTTAGGGTTAGGGTTAGGGTTAGGGTTAGGGTAGGGTAGGGTTAGGGTTAGGGTTAGGGGTTAGGTTATAGGGATAAAACCCCCTATGGTACCCCCTACCATAGGAGTTTTCGGCCATAGCTTCGGCTGGGAAGTCCTAGAGACATACTTCCAAGTTCCCCGGATTCCTTGTGCCCAGGCCTTTCCATTGATATGACGCTCGATCCGGTAACTCCTTCGGGGGCGGAGCTATTCCCGGAAATAGCGTTATTTTGGCCGTATCTCCGGAACGGAAGGTCGTAGAGACATGGGACCACGTCTGGCGTGTTCAGCGCACCCGAAAATGGGCAGGCGGATCTTGGTTTCAAGTCTCTACGACCTTCCGTTCGGGAGATATTAACGAAAAACCGTTTTCGCCCATTGACTTCAATGTTAACGAAAAATGTTGAAAATTTTTCTAAGTCCAAACGCCAAGAAAAAAAAAGAAATATGTTAGGGTTAGGGTTAGGGTTAGGGTTAGGTTAGGGTTAGGGTTAGGGTTAGGGTTAGGTGGGTTAGGGTTAGGGTTAGGTTAGGTTATAGGGATAAAACCCCCTATGGTACCCCCTACCATAGGAGTTTTCGGCCATAGCTTCGGCTGGGAAGGTCCTAGAGACATACTTCCAAGTTCCCCGGATTCCTTGTGCCCAGGCCTTTCCATTGATATGACGCTCGATCCGGTAACTCCTTCGGGGGCGGAGCTATTCCCGAAATAGCGTTATTTTGGCCGTATCTCCGGAACGGAAGGTCGTAGAGACATGGGACCACGTCTGGCGTGTTCAGCGCACCCGAAAATGGGCAGGCGGATCTTGGTTTCAAGTCTCTACGACCTTCCGTTCGGGAGATATTAACGAAAAACCGTTTTCGCCCATTGACTTCAATGTTAACGAAAAATGTTGAAAATTTTTCTAAGTCCAAACGCCAAGAAAAAAAAAGAAATATGTTAGAAGCACGTTTCAGGCCATTTGGAGTCGATTGGTACCTACTTTTGGGTGACCCTATTTTGGGGGAAATTTAGCGTTACTCTTTAGCGTAAACTTGGGTTAGGGTTAGGGTTAGGTTGGGGTTAGCCGATGCCCCCATAAGGCCTGGGGTTAGGGTTAGGGTTAGGGTTAGGGTTAGGGTTAGGGTTAGGGTTAGGGTTAGGGTTAGGGTTAGGTTATAGGGATAAAACCCCCTATGGTACCCCCTACCATAGGAGTTTTCGGCCATAGCTTCGGCTGGGAAGGTCCTAGAGACATACTTCCAAGTTCCCCGGATTCCTTGTGCCCAGCCTTTCCATTGATATGACGCTCGATCCGGTAACTCCTTCGGGGGCGAGCTATTCCCGGAAATAGCGTTATTTTGGCCGTATCTCCGGAACGGAAGGTCGTAGAGACATGGGACCACGTCTGGCGTGTTCAGCGCACCGAAAATGGGTTAGGGTTAGGGTTAGGGGTTAGGGTTAGGGTTAGGGTTAGGGTTAGGTTAGGGTTAGGGTTAGGGTTAGGGTTAGGGTTAGGGTTAGGGTTAGGGTTAGGTTAGGGTTAGGGTTAGGTTAGGTTATAGGGATAAAACCCCCTATGGTACCCCCTACCATAGGAGTTTTCGGCCATAGCTTCGGCTGGGAAGGTCCTAGAGACATACTTCCAAGTTCCCCGGATTCCTTGTGCCCAGGCCTTTCCATTGATATGACGCTCGATCCGGTAACTCCTTCGGGGGCGGAGCTATTCCCGGAAATAGCGTTATTTTGGCCGTATCTCCGGAACGGAAGGTCGTAGAGACATGGGACCACGTCTGGCGTGTTCAGCGCACCCGAAAATGGGCAGGCGGATCTTGGTTTCAAGTCTCTACGACCTTCCGTTCGGGAGATATTAACGAAAAACCGTTTTCGCCCATTGACTTCAATGTTAACGAAAAATGTTGAAAATTTTCTAAGTCCAAACGCCAAGAAAAAAAAAGAAATATGTTAGGGTTAGGGTTAGGTAGGGTTAGGGTTAGGGTTAGGTTAGGGTTAGGGTTAGGGGGTTAGGGTTAGGGTTAGGGTTAGGTTATAGGGATAAAACCCCTATGGTACCCCCTACCATAGGAGTTTTCGGCCATAGCTTCGGCTGGGAAGGTCCTAGAGACATACTTCCAAGTTCCCCGGATTCCTTGTGCCCAGGCCTTTCATTGATATGACGCTCGATCCGGTAACTCCTTCGGGGGCGGAGCTATTCCCGGAAATAGCGTTATTTTGGCCGTATCTCCGGAACGGAAGGTCGTAGAGACATGGGACCACGTCTGGCGTGTTCAGCGCACCCGAAAATGGGCAGGCGGATCTTGGTTTCAAGTCTCTACGACCTTCCGTTCGGGAGATATTAACGAAAAACCGTTTTCGCCCATTGACTTCAATGTTAACGAAAAATGTTGAAAATTTTTCTAAGTCCAAACGCAAGAAAAAAAAAGAAATATGTTAGAAGCACGTTTCAGGCCATTTGGAGTCGATTGGTACCTACTTTTGGTGACCCTATTTTGGGGGAAATTTAGCGTTACTCTTTAGCGTAAACTTGGGTTAGGTTAGGGTTAGGTTGGGGTTAGCCGATGCCCCCATAAGGGCCTGGGGTTAGGGTTAGGGTTAGGGTTAGGGTTAGGGTTAGGGTTAGGGTTAGGGTTAGGGTTAGGTTATAGGGATAAAACCCCCTATGGTACCCCTACCATAGGAGTTTTCGGCCATAGCTTCGGCTGGGAAGGTCCTAGAGACATACTTCCAAGTTCCCCGGATTCCTTGTGCCCAGGCCTTTCCATTGATATGACGCTCGATCCGGTAACTCCTTCGGGGGCGGAGCTATTCCCGGAAATAGCGTTATTTTGGCCGTATCTCCGGAACGGAAGGTCGTAGAGACATGGGACCACGTCTGGCGTGTTCAGCGCACCCGAAAATGGGCAGGCGGATCTTGGTTTCAAGTCTCTACGACCTTCCGTTCGGAGATATTAACGAAAAACCGTTTTCGCCCATTGACTTCAATGTTAACGAAAATGTTGAAAATTTTTCTAAGTCCAAACGCCAAGAAAAAAAAAGAAATATGTTAGGGTTAGGGTTAGGGTTAGGGTTAGGGTTAGGGTTAGGTTAGGGTTAGGGTTAGGGTTAGGGTTAGGTTATAGGGATAAAACCCCCTATGGTACCCCCTACCATAGGAGTTTTCGGCCATAGCTTCGGCTGGGAAGGTCCTAGAGACATACTTCCAAGTTCCCCGGATTCCTTGTGCCCAGGCCTTTCCATTGATATGACGCTCGATCCGGTAACTCCTTCGGGGGCGGGAGCTATTCCCGGAAATAGCGTTATTTTGGCCGTATCTCCGGAACGGAAGGTCGTAGAGACATGGGACCACGTCTGGCGTGTTCAGCGCACCCGAAAATGGGCAGGCGGATCTTGGTTTCAAGTCTCTACGACCTTCCGTTCGGGAGATATTAACGAAAAACCGTTTTCGCCCATTGACTTCAATGTTAACGAAAAATGTTGAAAATTTTTCTAAGTCCAAACGCCAAGAAAAAAAAGAAAAATGTTAAAAGCACGTTTCAGGCCATTTGGAGTCGGTTGGTACCTACTTTTGGTGACCCTATTTTTGGGGAAATTTAGCGTTACTCTTTAGCGTAAACTTGGGTTAGGGTTAGGGTTAGGTTGGGGTTAGCCGATGCCCCCATAAGGGCCTGGGGTTAGGGTTAGGGTTAGGGTTAGGGTTAGGGTTAGGGTTAGGGTTAGGGTTAGGTTAGGGTTAGGGTTAGGTTATAGGGATAAAACCCCCTATGGTACCCCCTACCATAGGAGTTTTCGGCCATAGCTTCGGCTGGGAAGGTCCTAGAGACATACTTCCAAGTTCCCCGGATTCCTTGTGCCCAGGCCTTTCCATTGATATGACGCTCGATCCGGTAACTCCTTCGGGGGCGGAGCTATTCCCGGAAATAGCGTTATTTTGGCCGTATCTCCGGAACGGAAGGTCGTAGAGACATGGGACCACGTCTGGCGTGTTCAGCGCACCCGAAAATGGGTTAGGGTTAGGGTTAGGGTTAGGGTTAGGGTTAGGGTTAGGGTTAGGGTTAGGGTTAGGGTTAGGGTTAGGGTTAAGGGTTAGGGTTAGGGTTAGGGTTAGGGTTAGGGTTAGGGTTAGGGTTAGGGTTAGGGTTAGGGTTAGGTTATAGGGATAAAACCCCCTATGGTACCCCCTACCATAGGAGTTTTCGGCCATAGCTTCGGCTGGGAAGGTCCTAGAGACATACTTCCAAGTTCCCCGGATTCCTTGTGCCCAGGCCTTTCCATTGATATGACGCTCGATCCGGTAACTCCTTCGGGGGCGGAGCTATTCCCGGAAATAGCGTTATTTTGGCCGTATCTCCGGAACGGAAGGTCGTAGAGACATGGGACCACGTCTGGCGTGTTCAGCGCACCCGAAAATGGGCAGGCGGATCTTGGTTTCAAGTCTCTACGACCTTCCGTTCGGGAGATATTAACGAAAAACCGTTTTCGCCCATTGACTTCAATGTTAACGAAAAATGTTGAAAATTTTTCTAAGTCCAAACGCCAAGAAAAAAAAAGAAATATGTTAGGGTTAGGGTTAGGGTTAGGGTTAGGGTTAGGGTTAGGGTTAGGGTTAGGGTTAGGGTTAGGGTTAGGGTTAGGGTTAGGTTATAGGGATAAAACCCCCTATGGTACCCCCTACCATAGGAGTTTTCGGCCATAGCTTCGGCTGGGAAGGTCCTAGAGACATACTTCCAAGTTCCCCGGATTCCTTGTGCCCAGGCCTTTCCATTGATATGACGCTCGATCCGGTAACTCCTTCGGGGGCGGAGCTATTCCCGGAAATAGCGTTATTTTGGCCGTATCTCCGGAACGGAAGGTCGTAGAGACATGGGACCACGTCTGGCGTGTTCAGCGCACCCGAAAATGGGCAGGCGGATCTTGGTTTCAAGTCTCTACGACCTTCCGTTCGGGAGATATTAACGAAAAACCGTTTTCGCCCATTGACTTCAATGTTAACGAAAAATGTTGAAAATTTTTCTAAGTCCAAACGCCAAGAAAAAAAAAAGAAATATGTTAGAAGCACGTTTCAGGCCATTTGGAGTCGATTGGTACCTACTTTTGGTGACCCTATTTTGGGGGAAATTTAGCGTTACTCTTTAGCGTAAACTTGGGTTAGGGTTAGGGTTAGGTTGGGGTTAGCCGATGCCCCATAAGGGCCTGGGGTTAGGGTTAGGGTTAGGGTTGAAAATAATCCCTGGGCCGACATTTCTGTCAGCTCCAGGTTAGGCACGGTCCTTCCCCGAGTGATCGATGAGCCAATTTTAGGGTGTAGTGGGTTAGGGTTAGGCATAGGTCTACCCAGGGTTAGGGTTAGGAATTAGGTTGGGTTTAGGTTAGCTAGTTAAGTGAACTTAGCTAAGTACCATGCCATAAGTGTGGCTATGGTGGTAAAAATATTAGGCTAGTAGCCTTAAAGACAGGATTTTTAGTTATGCCTCCCTTAAAATAAACCATGCCAAAATGTGGCTATGGTGGTTCCAAAAATTTGTTAGAGAAATGCATGCGCCCTGTGTTGCAACGTTTCGACCGAGGTTGGGTCTTCATCAGGCTTACAGGGGCATGTTGTCGCTTGAGCAGCTGAGGGGTAAATGAGGGCTTGAAGTGCAGCTCCTCCCTTTTATAGTGTCTGGCTTAGTGGCCCTTAATTAGCTTATTTTAGCTTTTAGTATGTCTTGTGTCTCTCACTTGAATTAAGCTTAGATTAGCCTTTAGTTTTAACTTAATTTCCTCTCTTTACAGGTCTTCAGGTAAGTATTAGTTTATTTCTTTGCCCTTAGTATATTTCTTTAGCTTAGTTAGCTTTTTTATAAGTGATCCTCCAGGTAAGTATGATTTCTTCTATCATTTCAGCTTAGTTAGCTTTAGTTTATTTCTGTTATTTAGCTCAGTTAGCTTTTGTTTAACTCCATCCAGTTTAGTTTAATTCTGTTTAGCTTTGTTCGCTTAATACTGTTATGTTAACTTGTTTTCCTCTTCTTTTGTAGGTAATTCTCCAGGTAAGTAGGTTTTCATCTATCCTTTATCATTTCTCTTATGTTAACCATTTCTCTTTTTTATGTATAATACCTGTCTAATTCTTCCACATCCACCGAATAAAAAGGCTCATAAATGCACCCAGGGAGGCACAGGCTGGATAGGGTTGAAAATAATCCCTGGGCCGACATTTCTGTCAGCTCCAGGTTAGGCACGGTCCTTCCCCGAGTGATCGATGAGCCAATTTTAGGGTGTAGTGGGTTAGGGTTAGGCATAGGTCTACCCAGGGTTAGGGTTAGGAATTAGGTTGGGTTTAGGTTAGCTAGTTAAGTGAACTTAGCTAAGTACCATGCCATAAGTGTGGCTATGGTGGTAAAAATATTAGGCTAGTAGCCTTAAAGACAGGATTTTTAGTTATGCCTCCCTTAAAATAAACCATGCCAAAATGTGGCTATGGTGGTTCCAAAAATTTGTTAGAGAAATGCATGCGCCCTGTGTTGCAACGTTTCGACCGAGGTTGGGTCTTCATCAGGCTTACAGGGGCATGTTGTCGCTTGAGCAGCTGAGGGGTAAATGAGGGCTTGAAGTGCAGCTCCTCCCTTTTATAGTGTCTGGCTTAGTGGCCCTTAATTAGCTTATTTTAGCTTTTAGTATGTCTTGTGTCTCTCACTTGAATTAAGCTTAGATTAGCCTTTAGTTTTAACTTAATTTCCTCTCTTTACAGGTCTTCAGGTAAGTATTAGTTTATTTCTTTGCCCTTAGTATATTTCTTTAGCTTAGTTAGCTTTTTTATAAGTGATCCTCCAGGTAAGTATGATTTCTTCTATCATTTCAGCTTAGTTAGCTTTAGTTTATTTCTGTTATTTAGCTCAGTTAGCTTTTGTTTAACTCCATCCAGTTTAGTTTAATTCTGTTTAGCTTTGTTCGCTTAATACTGTTATGTTAACTTGTTTTCCTCTTCTTTTGTAGGTAATTCTCCAGGTAAGTAGGTTTTCATCTATCCTTTATCATTTCTCTTATGTTAACCATTTCTCTTTTTTATGTATAATACCTGTCTAATTCTTCCACATCCACCGAATAAAAAGGCTCATAAATGCACCCAGGGAGGCACAGGCTGGATAGGGTTGAAAATAATCCCTGGGCCGACATTTCTGTCAGCTCCAGGTTAGGCACGGTCCTTCCCCGAGTGATCGATGAGCCAATTTTAGGGTGTAGTGGGTTAGGGTTAGGCATAGGTCTACCCAGGGTTAGGGTTAGGAATTAGGTTGGGTTTAGGTTAGCTAGTTAAGTGAACTTAGCTAAGTACCATGCCATAAGTGTGGCTATGGTGGTAAAAATATTAGGCTAGTAGCCTTAAAGACAGGATTTTTAGTTATGCCTCCCTTAAAATAAACCATGCCAAAATGTGGCTATGGTGGTTCCAAAAATTTGTTAGAGAAATGCATGCGCCCTGTGTTGCAACGTTTCGACCGAGGTTGGGTCTTCATCAGGCTTACAGGGGCATGTTGTCGCTTGAGCAGCTGAGGGGTAAATGAGGGCTTGAAGTGCAGCTCCTCCCTTTTATAGTGTCTGGCTTAGTGGCCCTTAATTAGCTTATTTTAGCTTTTAGTATGTCTTGTGTCTCTCACTTGAATTAAGCTTAGATTAGCCTTTAGTTTTAACTTAATTTCCTCTCTTTACAGGTCTTCAGGTAAGTATTAGTTTATTTCTTTGCCCTTAGTATATTTCTTTAGCTTAGTTAGCTTTTTTATAAGTGATCCTCCAGGTAAGTATGATTTCTTCTATCATTTCAGCTTAGTTAGCTTTAGTTTATTTCTGTTATTTAGCTCAGTTAGCTTTTGTTTAACTCCATCCAGTTTAGTTTAATTCTGTTTAGCTTTGTTCGCTTAATACTGTTATGTTAACTTGTTTTCCTCTTCTTTTGTAGGTAATTCTCCAGGTAAGTAGGTTTTCATCTATCCTTTATCATTTCTCTTATGTTAACCATTTCTCTTTTTTATGTATAATACCTGTCTAATTCTTCCACATCCACCGAATAAAAAGGCTCATAAATGCACCCAGGGAGGCACAGGCTGGATAGGGTTGAAAATAATCCCTGGGCCGACATTTCTGTCAGCTCCAGGTTAGGCACGGTCCTTCCCCGAGTGATCGATGAGCCAATTTTAGGGTGTAGTGGGTTAGGGTTAGGCATAGGTCTACCCAGGGTTAGGGTTAGGAATTAGGTTGGGTTTAGGTTAGCTAGTTAAGTGAACTTAGCTAAGTACCATGCCATAAGTGTGGCTATGGTGGTAAAAATATTAGGCTAGTAGCCTTAAAGACAGGATTTTTAGTTATGCCTCCCTTAAAATAAACCATGCCAAAATGTGGCTATGGTGGTTCCAAAAATTTGTTAGAGAAATGCATGCGCCCTGTGTTGCAACGTTTCGACCGAGGTTGGGTCTTCATCAGGCTTACAGGGGCATGTTGTCGCTTGAGCAGCTGAGGGGTAAATGAGGGCTTGAAGTGCAGCTCCTCCCTTTTATAGTGTCTGGCTTAGTGGCCCTTAATTAGCTTATTTTAGCTTTTAGTATGTCTTGTGTCTCTCACTTGAATTAAGCTTAGATTAGCCTTTAGTTTTAACTTAATTTCCTCTCTTTACAGGTCTTCAGGTAAGTATTAGTTTATTTCTTTGCCCTTAGTATATTTCTTTAGCTTAGTTAGCTTTTTTATAAGTGATCCTCCAGGTAAGTATGATTTCTTCTATCATTTCAGCTTAGTTAGCTTTAGTTTATTTCTGTTATTTAGCTCAGTTAGCTTTTGTTTAACTCCATCCAGTTTAGTTTAATTCTGTTTAGCTTTGTTCGCTTAATACTGTTATGTTAACTTGTTTTCCTCTTCTTTTGTAGGTAATTCTCCAGGTAAGTAGGTTTTCATCTATCCTTTATCATTTCTCTTATGTTAACCATTTCTCTTTTTTATGTATAATACCTGTCTAATTCTTCCACATCCACCGAATAAAAAGGCTCATAAATGCACCCAGGGAGGCACAGGCTGGATAGGGTTGAAAATAATCCCTGGGCCGACATTTCTGTCAGCTCCAGGTTAGGCACGGTCCTTCCCCGAGTGATCGATGAGCCAATTTTAGGGTGTAGTGGGTTAGGGTTAGGCATAGGTCTACCCAGGGTTAGGGTTAGGAATTAGGTTGGGTTTAGGTTAGCTAGTTAAGTGAACTTAGCTAAGTACCATGCCATAAGTGTGGCTATGGTGGTAAAAATATTAGGCTAGTAGCCTTAAAGACAGGATTTTTAGTTATGCCTCCCTTAAAATAAACCATGCCAAAATGTGGCTATGGTGGTTCCAAAAATTTGTTAGAGAAATGCATGCGCCCTGTGTTGCAACGTTTCGACCGAGGTTGGGTCTTCATCAGGCTTACAGGGGCATGTTGTCGCTTGAGCAGCTGAGGGGTAAATGAGGGCTTGAAGTGCAGCTCCTCCCTTTTATAGTGTCTGGCTTAGTGGCCCTTAATTAGCTTATTTTAGCTTTTAGTATGTCTTGTGTCTCTCACTTGAA
>PYXC01002008.1:0-14141 GCA_015244755.2 Tenualosa ilisha
GCTGTCTTTCTTTAAGTCCTATGAATTCATCTTCATATCTTTCCTTAACCTCATACGATACTGTATCTTTACCTGATGCGGTACATCCCTGGAAAACCTTGAAAAATTTTACATCCCGGGAAACTACTGTAACACCACTCATCCCTGCTAAATAACCTTTGACCTTCCCTACACTTTTCCTATCCGTCATCAGTGACAACATAGATGGAGTAATGTGAAAGCAAACTAATATTGGAAGTAAAGCCCCTTAACTGGACCAAAATAGTAGGCCCAACTCATAGGAGGGGTTGTGGCTATATTCAAACATCTAAGGGTTTACACTCAATGTGATATTTACAAAACATATTTCAAACATAACAAAAACAAACTTACTTATATTTTACTTACACATAAATGTGGATTTCATGATATTTTCGTGTGATTTTAGGAAATTAATGGCACAAATAAATCTAGCGGAAGTGAAACGCAACGCAAATATGTTTAGCTGCAAATAACTAACTTTGACTGTAAGGTTCAGTGTTTTCCCATGCTGTTCCAGGGCATGTCACCACTTACTTTTCTGAGTTTATCCACATCAAGCAATGGGGATCTAAGAAAATATGAAAGAAATGTCAAAGTTTACCTGTCCTGCTACTGAGCCCTACATCTACAACTGATAAAACGGGGAAATTTCACAACGCAGTCAAGTTCACTACTGAGGGTTCTGGCATGTTTTCAGAAACGGTGTTCTGATGTATTTAACATATTAACAAACCAAACCATGCATGGAATTCACTTTCAACAGGTGTTTCACCAAAGATGACATGTTGGTTAGACTGAGACCACAGCAACCCCTGGGACAGTGTAGATGACATTGATTGATGATGTCCATGTTTCACTTCTGTCTGGAAGTCAGGTATCAGTCTGAAGTTCTTGCTGACCATGCTTTCTCGGTCTGTGGGTGGTGGGTTTTGAAAGTTTCAGTCACATCTTATACACATTAATTGAAAAAAATACTGTTGGTTCACTGATGATCATTGTTTTCCAAACATCCTTTGACTTATGCAGCATAATCAGGGCAGTGCAAGATCATATATCTACTTTCATCAGCAAGTTTTGAAAGAGAAATCAAAAGTTCACTGCAGACTTAAAGCTTCTCAGGAGACATACTTAATGCTGGCTTACCAAGTGACTGCAGAAATGTGCTTAAAATATCTGTCTATTTGTTAGTTGAATGTCACTTCAATGTTTTAGTTTGACTCCAACATATACACCTGCATGATTGTCTGTACAGTGTATTTCTCATAAAGTCTGTACAGTGTATTTCTCCCTGTCTCTTTCTCACTATTTCTGTCTTTGTCTTGCATAACTCAGACTCATCAAACACCATCTCATTAGTCTGATCTAATCCTTCTTTTTTTCCCCAGAAGTGATATTGTCCTATTTCTTTTCATAGCTACTTTTCTTTCCTACTTGTGGTATGACGTTTACCACAAGTCAACCCTCTCTCAGTTCATTTACCTGCAGAGGCACCAACAGTACTGTCTACACTGTGTATGGTGGGTAAGAGACTTGTTCATTTTTTCTACAACATCCAAATAGGTCTTTTTTAAATTAATGTCTGTCTGATCTTAAACAATGTTGCATAATCACCAAATCAATATGGTGACATTAATGGGAATGAACTAGACTGCACTCATTATGATTGCAGGCCAGAAGAGTGATGCTCTCAAAAGCCATGAATGTATTTTTGGTGCATTTCCTCGTGTGTCCAGCAGGTGTAGTGCTGTTACACAAAGTCAAATCACATTTTGCATCTGTATTTAATATGCACATGATATACATGGTAAATTATTAGATGTTGCCAATTGTAGAATTAATAAAATCATCAAGAGATGATTCAAGAGATGATTCTCTGAGATGATGTCAGAGAATTATATTCACATGGTTAATATTTTACTCATAATTTTAGTTTTTTGTTTTATGCTGACTGTTCAATGTAGCATTTGTTTTGTTTCAGCTGTGCGGTGTGCCTGGAGTGTGAGTTATTCCTCTACACAAGTCTGTGGCCTTAAAGGGGCATCGGTGGTTCTGCCGTGGACAAACCACTATTCCTGGATGGGTCACTGTGTGGGTGGAGAGTGGAACAAAGAGAAGAGAGGGACAGTCAGAGAGGTCAGTAATGCTAATAAATATCCTGCCTGCAGCCTGAAAATAGGCAGTCTGGCTGATCATCACGCTGGCGTTTATCACTTTAGGTTTTACACAGCCCTTCACACCAGTTGGACGACAGGCAAATATGGTGTTACACTTTCAATCAATGGTAAGTACAATTAAGTTAATAGTTGTTTTTTTTGTTTGTTTGTTTTTAAGTAAACAGTGGATGAAATTCTAATTATAACAAACCTGTCTTCTTATGTCAGACCTGCAGGTAAAGTAGGAGGCTGTTGTAGGGAAACGGAATCAGATTAAAGTGACCTGCAGCACCTCCTGCAGCTTGGGCTCTCAGTACGTCTGGTACAAGCATGGACAGCTTCTACAAAATAAAACCACTGGCTCAATGCTAATAAAGTCAAGCAGACCTTCCAAACAGGGAAATTATTCCTGCACTGTGAGAGGCTATGAGGCCCAATGCTCCCCAGCAGTGTGTGAGTGTGCATAACTGTGTTTACTGTACATCCAGCTCAAAGACAGAATCTCTGCTGTTACTGTTGCCTGCTTGTTGTCAATTTTCACAGACTTCCCAATAATATTCTACAGTATACTTAGAGTTCAGTACTTACTCTTTATTTTAAAACGGATAGGTCCGGTCCTTGATGATGATTAGTTGAATTGTTTTCGAATGCTATTGTAAAATCCACAATATACCACGGGCTCCGACAGCATTTCATTCTATATTTCTGCGCCATAGGAAAGTGAAAAGTGGCTGCACTTGTGCGTTATCTGACAACCATTCCGCTAGAGGAAATATTTCTTGGCGAAGGAATTGTGAATGATTTGCTTTCTCGTTGTGTCTTCCTTTAATTCAACCATGCCAGGTTAATGTGGTAATTGTTTTAGAAACGCAGTAACCCACTTGACGACAGTACTGTGAAGTTGCAAAACAACTAAGAGTTTTTGAAAGCTGCGTAGAAAAAGCATGTTATTCATTTCAAAGAATGCCGCATTTGCTGTTTTGCCGACGCTGCCCTGATTGGTTGTAGTGCTATACCATTGTGTGCAGAGGCAGTTTGAAAGACATTGACTGATTCCACCCCTAGGATTGAGCCTGATCTGTCGGTCATGTCCAGACAATACATTTTAATGAGAGCCACTCTGAGGAATATGGCTTCAGGTTTATTACAAAACAAGGAACAGGTTACATTGGATTACCAGGTGTCAACATTTCTGTCACAGGTAAATCCTTTATAAAATATTAGCTTTGTTAACAAACATCTGCTGTGTGAACATCATCTCATTTTTATATTTTCACTAGGTCTGCAGGTGATGGTATCTTCTGCTACAGTGACAGAGGGACAGAGAGTGACACTGACCTGCAGCACCACCTGCACTCTGAGTGACAGGCCCACCTTCACCTGGTTCAGGAACTCTGTGATCTACAAACACACAACTGACAGGAACCTTCACTTTGACCCAGTCCAAGGACACGACACAGGCAATTACTCTTGTGCTGTTAGAGAAAATGAGAATATCTCCTCCAGTGATGTGTTTCTCAGCGTCACATGTAAGTTAATGTGTCCTTATTGGCTCTTTAAAAGATTGGTTGCCTATGTACAACACACACGTACGCACACACTGTAGGACAAAAATGCTTATGTTACACTTATGTTTTCAAACACACATACAAAAGTCTATAATGGTTCAGTCTATATGTGATGCCCAGAATTTTTGGGGGTCTCTGATGGACGACTCTTGAGAGTTTTTCCAATATGTCCAATGTGTCTTTTGCATATTGGAGATGCACTTACAGTTTATGTTTTTACTCTCTCTCTCTGTCTCAGCAATGAAGACAATGACTGGGATGGACACCATGTCATTTGTTTTGGTAAACTGTATGGCAGCTCTACTGGTTATGGGAGCTTTGACTGCTGTCACTGCAGTGTGTGCAAGGTGTGTGTGTTTCCCCCACATAGAGTACCTGTGTTGTGCGTCTCTTAAGTTTTTCCACTGTCATCAACTCATTGTTGTCAATTGCAGTGTTGTAACTGTTATATATTATTCTCAAATCATTGTCGACAGTTACCTTACCTGATTTGTGATGATTATTGAACACTCATGTTTACAGAATCAAAAGAAAAAACAACGTACAGGTAGGGGATATGTTCAAATTTTGCTGAAATTTTCAATGTGTGTGTGTGTGTGTGTGTGTGTGTCTGTGTGTGCACATTAGAGCATTTCTTCATTTAGTTTAGAACTGTTAAGAGGCCCTGCAGCTTATGCAGTTATTGCATGTTTGTCTTTCAGATTGTGCAAACATGGTTGCCATTGTGTCTGTCATCAGGTCAGTGTTTCAAGTATAATTAAACCAAACAATTTTGTACAATATTGATATTACACAGATTATATGCTTTTTGAAGATTTGTTTTACAACTGCACACACTGTTCAAAGGTTTGTACCTCCAAAAAGTAACCTCCAAAAACTCTCCACATGCAAAATCTCCACATGCAGAAATGCTGCACACCTCTCCTGCAAAACATCCTGCATTCAACAATCCCTTTGCTTATCGTGTAAAGACACTGACAAACATGCTTATACCTTTTGAAGCACTTCACAGAACAATCTAATTTAACAGACATCACACACTGTAGCTTACTTCAACAAAATTCAGTAATTTTTCTGGTGTTTGAAGGTGTGAACGAAGTACTGCATATATTGCTTTGGCAAACTCAAAAAAGCCACAGCTGTATTTCAATGTTTTCAGAAACAATGCACATCATACAGGATATTCACTTGGAGAAATGGAATACTCTTTTCTGATTAGCTGCTATGCTGTGTGTTAATCAGGAGTTGTGACCAACGTCACAAAAACATGTGAGTGCCCGTGTGACACGTCACATCAATTTTAGTGTCCCTTTAAATGATATACATTTATTACATATAATGTTTATATATCCAACATATATTCATATGCATACCTGCATCATATGTCGTATGCATAACAGCAACCCTCGGATAGCTGGCTGTCTCAGGGACAGTCACGACTGTGGACCAGCTGGTTCAGATAGGCACCCTGGTGGAGAATGACTGCACCTTTTTTAAAGAATACTGGGGCAAAGTGGATCAACAGAAGGCCAAAGAGAAGAGCTTAAAGAAGACCCAGGACAAGAGGCCCTCTAAGGAAGCCAAGAAACCTGCTGATGCTCAGAGTCTCGGGTTTAGTCCAAATGTGCTAGTGTTTGGCCACGCTGTTCGGGGCCCTACGGTAGTGTTAGCTGATGAGTGGAACACTGACACGTCTCCTGTTAATGTGCTGGACTATGTGAGTGGGTTCAGGTACCACCTCAGAAGGCGCTAGCGAAATCACAGTGTAAGATGCAGCGTCTTTTTGATTGTAAATTTGTCGCAAGGGGCTTTGAGAAAGGAGATTATGTGCTAGCCATGTAAACTATCTGATGAGTAGACCTGACCGGAAGAACAAAGTGCAGATTTGCCATGTTAACCTTCTTAAGTGTTATTTTTCTCCTGTGTTGGTAGGTCTGGTGACTTCTTCTGTGCGTCCTCCCTTTTATATTGTGTCATCTTCCGTGGAGAAGGATTGTGATGCTAGTTTAGAAGGATGCGGAATACGAATAAGCTGACCGTCAATTTCACGTTTATCGCTAACTAATTCATCGGGGGGGTGTAACCACCGTTTGTTTATGTGCCATCTTCAAGGCTTAATGGAGTTATAAGTGCTCAACACAGGCGTTAGCCGCTAGCCTCCATATAGCTTCAACGTAAACAAACATCGACCGGAAGTAGCAAACAGTACGTGTCCAGTGAGCCACAATGTATCATGGGAAATAGAATGCTCAGCGCATCAGGTGAATCGTTTGCTACTCGTTAGCTAACTCAACCAGCTGGAAACATCTGGCCTTGTACCAATCAAGACAAATCAATGACTCGTACGACTACATTAATCTGAACAAAAACTCAATAACCGTCCTGAATAATGAATGAAAGACCCATACTCGGATTTAAATTGCTCGTTGTGCTACTGGAGTGTAACATTAGTTATCGAGCTAAGTGCCTAAAACTAACGTTTATTTAGCGTCACCTATTACCAATGCCTTCCAAAACTCCCGTAATAAGCCAGTGAAGGCCAGGGGCTTGGAGAAGGTCCAAGCTCTCTGAGACAAAAACATCACAAAATGTATAAAGTAAGTGAAAGTGAGTAAATATTAACATTCAAAACTTACTACAAGTCCAGTGATGCTGACTGCGTAGGTTTCTTTCCTTCTGTTGCTTCTGGCCACCAGCAACTGTAAAGATGTCTGCACCATTTCAGAGACTTGACCATATACACAATTTTGAATATGAAGTTGCAAGATAAATCTTAGTTCTAACTGATAGTCACTTATTGAAAATTACATTTTTGTCATCCACACATTGTTGCCTATAAAACCAGCTGTCCTCAGCGAGGAGATAATCATTTCAACTTGATAAAAAAAAAAAAAATGGAATTAAATAATAAGATGGAATTAAATAATATCTTTACCACATGAAAGAATACATAGAAGTATATATGAAAAACTACAAACAGTGAGTTTTAAACCACATTTACTATTATTTTGTGGTTGTTCAAAATGTGCCCCACATATTCATCACCACCGTCAGATATTTTTAAAAAGCAATAAAATCAGGCAGGTACAAGGTCAACTAAATTCCTAAGTACCCCCTTTTGGAACATTCAGCTCTACTGCATGCTGTACCATCACCCAAGCTCCTGTAAGTTTACCATTTTCTCTTAAATTTGTTACTATTTTTGAACACTGCTACTGTCGCAACCACCATGTCAACACCGTCTCTTTTGTTTGAAAAATATTAGTTTAGATAAAATAAATATATACTTTTTAAGAAGAGGTGTGAAGTAACAGAGGGAAAACAAGATGGCTAATGTGAACCACTCACGCATATTACGGAAAAGAGTAGGTTTTTGTCACCACCGTCAGGTTTTGTGTCTGACGGTGGTGACATACAGTCTGACGGTGGTGACAAAATGCCAAAACACCCAGGATACAGGCTGAAAATTATCATGTACCAGTGCACAAGAAGAAAGGTCCTTCGGCACTGTTGGTGGAGGAAATGGAACAAGAGGAAGGTGAGCAACAGGAAATGGAACTGGAGGAAATTGAGCAAGAGCCCTCGTGGAGCAAGAACCACTTACCAAGAGTGGTCCTGATGGGACTGTGACAGATCTATCTGCTGATGTACTTCATTGTGGTGAATGGCTTGCAGTCATTTATGACCAGAACTGGTGGCTAGCAAACGCTGTTAGTGTGGACACTCATCATCAAGATGTGAAAGTGTTTTTCCACCCTCATGGGCCCAACACACAATTCTATCCAATGAATTTTCTTCATGTCTTCTGTATAATCAATTTAGATGAATTCAAAAATCTGCACAATGTCGGTTTTTGTGAGCTTTGTTAAACGCCTACGAGTCACGTCTTCCTGAAGAAACTCGCGCACGCTAAACTCCATGACTGTAGGCCCGTTTTACAAACACCATAGCAAAATATTTTTAAACAAAAAAAGGGAACAAGTGAATACCTAACTGCTACTGTAATGGCCACAAAAACACCAATTAAAACAAAACCATACACGCCATTTCCCTTGTGACGCTATTTTTGAAGCTTTCATACAAAATGGGCGAGACACTTCCAACCCAGATAGCAAGCACACGTTGGCCCAACGTTGGCATTGGTTGGCAAGTTCGGCGGTGGAATTCCAACGTTGGCCCGCCCTCACACCAATGTCAGTCGCGCAACATCTATCGAACGCAGACGTTGGGTTAAGGTCGGATTTGCCCCAAAAGGCGACGTCAAAAATCCACAGTTGGGTCGACGTTGGTTCGACGTCATCAACAAGGCACTACTTTTTATTTGCATCAACCGTCCTTACAAAACCCGAATAATATCACAATGTCTGAACAAATACTCCCCAATAGTGTTTTACGTGCGCAACTAAAACATACCATATTGACTTCCAACATCGAACCACCGTCATGCCAACGTTGATCCAACGTCAAGCTGGTCACCGCTTGATCACAGTAGGCAATTGTGTTTGATGACCCAATTTAGGAAACCAAGTATGATAGTTGAGTTCACAATACTACAGCTAAAGTCTGTATAACCCCAACCCTCACCCCCAGCCCAATGCCCACAGCCTAAACCCAGCAGCAACGCCCAAGGACTGGCCGTCAGACGCTTGCCCGGCCCCAGCCCAACGCCCAGCACACAGTTAGTCACCCCCAGCGCCTGCCCGTGGCCCAAACCTAAACCTAGCCCCACACCCCAACCATAGCCCCACACCCCAACCCTCACCCCCAGCCCAATGCCCACAGCCTAAACCCAGCAGCAACGCCCAAGGACTGGCCGTCAGACGCTTACCCGGCCCCAGCCCAACGCCCAGCACACAGTTAGTCACCCCCAGCGCCTGCCCGTGGCCCAAACCTAAACCTAGCCCCACACCCCAACCATAGCCCCACACCCCAACCCTCACCCCAGCCCAATGCCCACAGCCTAAACCCAGCAGCAACGCCCAAGGACTGGCCGTCAGACGCTTACCCAGCCCCAGCCCAACGCCCAGCACACAGTTAGTCACCCCCAGCGCCTGCCCGTGGCCCAAACCTAAACCTAGCCCCACACCCCAACCATAGCCCCACACCCCAACCCTCACCCTCAGCCCAATGCCCACAGCCTAAACCCAGCAGCAACGCCCAAGGACTGGCCGTCAGACGCTTGCCCGGCCCCAGCCCAACGCCCAGCACACAGTTAGCCACCTCCAGCGCCTGACCGTGGCCCAAACCTAAACCTAGCCCCACACCCCAACCATAGCCCCACACCCCAACCCTCACCCCCAGCCCAATGCCCACAGCCTAAACCCAGCAGCAACGCCCAAGGACTGGCCGCCAAACGCTTACCCGGCCCCAGCCCAACGCCCAGCACACAGTTAGCCACCTCCAGCGCCTGCCCGTGGCCCAAACCTAAACCTAGCCCTACACCCCAACCATAGCCCCACACCCCAACCCTCACCCCCAGCCCAATGCCCACAGCCTAAACCCAGCAGCAACGCCCAAGGACTGGCCGTCAGACGCTTGCCCGGCCCCAGCCCAACGCCCAGCACACAGTTAGTCACCCCCAGCGCCTGCCCGTGGCCCAAACCTAAACCTAGCCCCACACCCCAACCATAGCCCCACACCCCAACCCTCACCCCCAGCCCAATGCCCACAGCCTAAACCCAGCAGCAACGCCCAAGGACTGGCCGTCAGAGACTGCCCCTGCCACCTGCCCCCTAGAACCAGCACCAGCACCCAAGACCCAAGGCCTGAGTGCCAGGCCCAATCCCAGCCTCAACATTTTCAGATGCACAACACGACTTACCTTGGCTGGTCTGTGGTCTTGAAAGCAATCCTGGCTTGACTTTAGCACAGAGGGGGAGAGCAGAACTGGATCCTGAAATTGGGGGCGGGGAGGAAAAATAAATAAATATAAATACATTAAAATAAAAATATTTATGCTTTTGGTAAGAAGTAGAGCTCCCCATGCCCCTGCCTCTGCCCCTTCCCCAGCCCCAGCCCCAGCACCAACCAACACCAACACTAACACCAACCCCCAAGGCCTGACTTCCAGACACTGCTCCAGCTCCAGCACCCAAGACCCAAGGCCTGAGTGCCAGGCCCAATCCCAGCCTCAACATTTTCAGATGCACAACACTACTTACCTTGGCTGGTCTGTGGTCTTGAAAGCAATCCTGGCTTGACTTTAGCACAGAGGGGGAGAGCAGAACTGGATCCTGAAATTGGGGGCGGGGAGGAAAAATAAATAAGTATAAATACATTAAAATAAAAATATTTATGCTTTTGGTAAGAAGTAGAGCTCCCCATGCCCCTGCCTCTGCCCCTTTCCCAGCCCCAGCCCCAGCACCAACCAACACCAACACTAACACCAACACCAACACCCAAGGCCTGACTGCCTGCCCCAGCCCCTGCCCCTGAGACCAAGGCCTGACTTCCAGCTGGGGCTGACAGACACTGCCCCAGCCCCAACACCAGGCCCCAGCCAAGCTCCAGCTCCAGCTCCAGCACCACCACAAACACAAACACCAACACCAACACCAACACCAACGCTAACACTAACACCAACACCCAAGGCCTGACTGCCAGCCCCAGCCCATGCCCTATGACCAAGGCCTGACTTCCAGCTGGGGCTGACACACACTGCCCCAGCCCTAACACCAGGCCCCAGCCACAGCTCCAGCTCCAGCACCAGCACCAACACCAACACCAACACTAACACTAACGCTAACACTAACACTAACACTAACACCAACACCCAAGGCCTGACTGCCAGCCCCAGCCCCTGCCCCTATGACCAAGGCCTGACTTCCAGCTGGGGCTGACAGACACTGCCCCAGCCCCAACACCAGGCCCCAGCTCCAGCTCCAGCTCCAACACCAAGGCCTGACTGCCAGCCCCAGTCCCAGCTTCAGACACTACTTACCTTGGCTGGTCTGTGGTCCTGAAAGCAACCCTGGCTTGGCTTTAGCACAGAGTGGGAGAGCAGAATGCCTCTGGATCCTGAAATTGAAAGAAAACAAAAAAAAAGTAAGAAGGAGAGCTGCCCCAGCCCCAACACCAGGCCCCAGCTCCAGCTACAGTCACAGCCCCAACACCCAAGGCCTGACTGCCAGCCCCAGTCCCAGCTTCAGACACTACTTACCTTGGCTGGTCTGTGGTCCTGAAAGTAACCCTGGCTTGGCTTTAGCACAGAGTGGGAGAGCAGAACGCCTCTGGATCCTGAAATTGAAAAATTTCAATCCGGCCGTCCCTCTTAATCATGGCCCTGGTTCCGAAAACCCACAAAATAGAACCGGAGTCCTATTCCATTATTCCTAGCTGCGGTATTCAGGCGTGCTGCGGCCTGCTTTGAACACTCTAATTTTTCCAAAGTAAACGCTCCGGGCCCCGTCGGACACCCAGCTAAGGGCATCCGGGGAGCGCCGGGAGGCAGGGGTACGGGACAGACGGTGGCACGCCTCGCGGCGGACCGCCAGCCCACTCCCGAAATCCAACTACGAGCTTTTTAACTGCAGCAACTTTAATATACGCTATTGGAGCTGGAATTACCGCGGCTGCTGGCACCAGACTTGCCCTCCAATGGGTCCTCGCCCATGGGTTTAGGATACGCTCATTCCAATTGCAGGGCCTCGAAAGAGACCTGTATTGTTATTTTTCGTCACTACCTCACCGTGTCGGTAATGGGCAATTTGCGCGCCTGCTGCCTTCCTTGGATGTGGTAGCCGTTTCTCAGGCTCCCTCTCCGGAATCGAACCCTGATTCCCCGTTACCCGTGGTCACCATGGTAGGCGCCTAAAGTACCATCGAAAGTTGATAGGGCAGACATTCGAATACTCTTAAAGAGCAGGGCATGAACATTACACACATGGCTCTCCGCAAGTCCAGATGGGGTAATCGACTCCTCTGTCCTACTGGAAATAAAATGCCCAGTCCCCAACAAGCTCTATCCCACCCTCTTGTATCAGCTTACCCAAAATGGCAGTGATGTGAAGCTAATAGATGGAGTACCACAACTTCAAAAAACAGGTGTCCACGGATACTACATGCAGGTGCAGCTGGGCATGTTTTGTACCGGCCTTAGGATGGCCAAATTGTTTATCTGGAGCCCAAATGACACCATTTCATTCTCTGTACCATTTGATGAGCTTTATGTTCAGGAGAGGGTAGCACATCTGAAAAGATTTTACTTCTCCACAATGTTGCCTCAGCTTGTCAATGAGTTTGTTGGTCAGTGACTGAATCTGCATAGCGCATATGCAAACATAATGAATTCCTAGAAAAGGAATTCAGACACTAAAATGTCATAACAGGAGCACCCTCTCAATCAGTTTTATTGTTAAAAAAGATTAAATGTTAAAAATATGAAATATCTTTAAAAAAACGAATATTCACTATATTTACACAATATTTCCACTAATATTCACTAATATGTACACAATATTTCCACTGTTATTTCCACTAATATTTACACAACTGTAATCAAATATACTGTACACATGTTGAAATATGAACATATAAATTAAATATGTTATTGATTTAATGTATGTATGACATTAATAATTACCTAAATGTTATGAATGTACATTACAAAACAATTTAATCACAGGGGTAGTTAAAGCACTACTGTTGTTGCTGCTGCTGCAATGACATGGGCCAACCAGGCCCAGCTGCCAGAGAAAGAGAAAACAACAGGGATACAATAAGGTGGCAGAGAGTAAACACTACAGTCAATACTAATGTGTTTGTAAACGTGTCAAGACAATGACAAGACAATTAACGAATGAGGTCATCTCTACAGTTGGCTAAGGCAGCACAGATGCGAAGGATTTTGTCCATCTTTGGTGACATGTTTATGGGTACTACCTGGGACAAGATCTTGTAAACTTTTAATCGCCTAATAGCTCGCTCAACGTGAATTCGAACATTTGCGATTCTTCGTGTGCTGGTAACCTGTTCCACCGTTAACTGACCACCACCTCTGGTGAAAGCAGGCAGAACCAAGTTCACTCTTCTCTCAAAGAGAATGTCCCGAATTAAAAAGCCTCGATCTGCCATGACTTCATCTCCAGGCCTTAAGTAGTCCAGGACACCAGAGTTCATGGTGATGTACTTGTCACTGGCGTGTCCTCCATAGGCAGATGATATAAACATGATTAATCCACAGGGGGCAATTCCAACAAGGTACTTGATTGTGCTATGGGAATAATAATGGCTGTAGTACTCACCTCTAGAGTCAAGATTTTTGGGCTTCTGCAACATGCTTTAACACAGTCAATGACACAGGTGGTATTTGGAAAAAACTTCTGAAATGAAGCCGGCATTGTTGCCTTGATGGTTCTTGGTAGCCAGACAATAAGGGGTCGCAGGCCTTCCTCCATTTTATCAATCCAGTGTGTGATGATTCTACTGACAACACTCTGTGACACATGGAACTGTCTACTGAGGTCTCCCAGCACACGGTTTAATTTCAGTTTCATGATTGTCATAAGAATTTGATCACGCACTGAAAGAGTAAGAGTCCCATTTCAAAACTTTCTAATGTGACACAAGAGTGTTGAATGTGTCTAGTGTGAGCCCTGTGTACAGGTATGCATCAGCATCACTCTGGAGCATTAAATGGCTGAATTCTCCAGATTGTGTGGCTCCATCCGTCATCACATGATTCTGTATTGGTGCATCCACTCCCTGGCTTCTTGCATAACTGGGATCCAGAGAGAAGGGTCTTCCATTGTGTGGCCACAGTCCTGTGAGATTCCTCAGGAACTTCATCCTCCTGGCTCACCTCCTCTGCTACTGCTGTAAAACATTGCACTCAGATAAGTTCACAATTTCTACACCATGTCACCCACTTTGTATTACAATTGAGCTGCATCAGATGTTAACAAAAAGACATTTAAAAGTGGTTAATTCATAAAGTGTTTAATGGTTCGGTTGACATTTCTGACATATAAGAGAAGAAGTAAATAGTTGATAACAATGCAACACATTGCTGGTGGCAATTGTAAGTTACTTAAAAACCAATAACCACGCATTGTTAGATGGATAGATAGAGATACTTTATGTATCCCGAAATGAAATGAAGGTGTCCAGTAGCATACACATAAAGGCACATGAACAGAAGGCATCCAAACAAATATACGTACACATACTACTGTGTCATCTAACGTTACACAAATACAGAAGTTAGTACTCTATATGTTTGTAGGTTTCTAGCATCACCCTACAACCGGTAACGTTATATTATTACTATTAACTAGACCATGCGTTTGACTGCAAAACAATACGATAATGTTGTAACAAGTAAGCGAGGCTCAAAATGTAAACAACAGCCAGTAAGTAGCAAACATTTAGAATGCTACACTGCAGTTTGAGTTGATGTTAG
>PYXC01002010.1:0-12490 GCA_015244755.2 Tenualosa ilisha
TAACCCTAACCCTAACCCTAACCCTAACCCTAACCCTAAACACAAAACAGAGTTATCATCAAGGGGAGTGACAGGGACAATATCTAAAGGGCACAACTTAGGGCTCTGCCCAGTCCACACGGGGGAAAGCCCATAAAGGCACCCAATTTACACAGCCCATGCTTGGCTCCTACCATGCCTGACGAGTGCGTAGGAGCACGAAACGCGTCGCAGAAGTGGAGTCAAGCAATGGGGCTAAAATATCTTTTAAGCTAAGCTACATACTCACCAGCTAGCACAATATTTAAACTCATTTTACCTACTGTGGTGGGCAATATTTTCATATGCAGTTGGGCATAATATCAGCTGCTCATTTAAACCCTCATATGGGATCAAGGGAAGGGAGAGGAGAGTGAGAGACATCACTTGGTGTTGGGCAGATGGTGTTGGACAGGGATGGGGGATGGACCGTGCCTTGGCTGGGCCGCGCTTGCGTGGTCCGGAGTTGATTCTCTGGGCCATGCTTGCGCGGTCCAGATTTAATTCTCACCTAACTCGCCAGTTTTCCTCCCCGCCTAAAGTCTAATGCCTAAACCTAACCCAAAACCCTCTACCTCTAACCCTAACTAACCCTTAAGCTAAACCTAGCCCTAGCCCCTTTCCTAACCCTAAGTGTCACTAACCCCGGACATTAAGCTACACTAAGCTAACCCCAAGTGTAAACCCTATCTCCAGGCTAAACCCTAAGCCCCACTAATGCCCTAACCCAATTACATCAGTCCTGCATCTGCCAGAGAGTGGAGTGGTTCGATTCCACCATTCGTAACCCGAATGTTCCCCGGTGGTCCGGGGTGCAGGCTTGGGAGGGCATCACCTGCAGCTGCTCAAGAGCGGTGTGGCTCAACTCCACCATCCATGACCTGGACGATCCTCGGGGGTGCCGAGGTGCAGGCCTCAGGGACAGGAACCTGTGAAGAAAAAAGGAAAAAAACCATACTTACCTTGGGGGTCCAAAAACCTGTAAAAAACAAACACAAAACAGAGTTATCATCAAGGGTGACAGGGACAATATCTAAAGGGCACAACTTAGGGCTCTGCCCAGTCCACACGGGGGAAAGCCCATAAAGGCACCCAATTTACACAGCCCATGCTTGGCTCCTACCATGCCTGACGAGTGCGTAGGAGCACGAAACGCGTCGCAGAAGTGGAGTCAAGCAATGGGGCTAAAATATCTTTTAAGCTAAGCTACATACTCACAGCTAGCACAATATTTAAACTCATTTTACCTACTGTGGTGGGCAATATTTTCATATGCAGTTGGGCATAATATCAGCTGCTCATTTAAACCCTCATATGGGATCAAGGAAGGGAGAGGAGAGTGAGAGACATCACTTGGTGTTGGGCAGATGGTGTTGGACAGGGATGGGGGATGGACCGTGCCTTGGCTGGGCCGCGCTTGCGTGGTCCGGAGTTGATTCTCTGGGCCATGCTTGCGCGGTCCAGATTTAATTCTCACCTAACCCTAACCCTAACCCTAACCCTAACCCTAACCCTTTCCCCCACTTCTAAGCCTAACCCTAACCGTGCCAAACCTGAGCTCCACTTCGGTGGGGACAGGATCCCTAACCCCCTAACCCTAACCCTAACCCTAACCCTAACCCCCAAAATAGGGTCACCAAAAGTAGGTACCAATCGACTCCAATGGCCTGAAACGTGCTTCTAACATATTTCTTTTTTTTTTTGGCGTTTGGACTTAGAAAAATTTTCAACATTTTTCGTTAACATTGAAGTCAATGGGCGAAAACGGTTTTTCGTTAATATCTCCGGAACGGAAGGTCGTAGAGACTTGAAACCAAGATCCGCCTGCCCATTTTCGGGTGCGCTGAACACGCCAGACGTGGTCCCATGTCTCTACGACCTTCCGTTCCGGAGATACGGCCAAAATAACGCTATTTCCGGGAATAGCTCCGCCCCCGAAGGAGTTACCGGATCGAGCGTCATATCAATGGAAAGGCCTGGGCACAAGGAATCCGGGGAACTTGGAAGTATGTCTCTAGGACCTTCCCAGCCGAAGCTATGGCCGAAAACTCCTATGGTAGGGGGTACCATAGGGGGTTTTATCCCTATAACCTAACCCTAACCCTAACCCTAACCCTAACCCTAACCGTGCCAAACCTGAGCTCCACTTCGGTGGGGACAGGATCCCTAACCCCCTAACCCTAACCCTAACCCTAACCCTAACCCCCAAAATAGGGTCACCAAAAGTAGGTACCAATCGACTCCAAATGGCCTGAAACGTGCTTCTAACATATTTCTTTTTTTTTTTTGGCGTTGGACTTAGAAAAATTTTCAACATTTTTCGTTAACATTGAAGTCAATGGGCGAAAACGGTTTTTCGTTAATATCTCCGGAACGGAAGGTCGTAGAGACTTGAAACCAAGATCCGCCTGCCCATTTTCGGGTGCGCTGAACACGCCAGACGTGGTCCCATGTCTCTACGACCTTCCGTTCCGGAGATACGGCCAAAATAACGCTATTTCCGGGAATAGCTCCGCCCCCGAAGGAGTTACCGGATCGAGCGTCATATCAATGGAAAGGCCTGGGCACAAGGAATCCGGGGAACTTGGAAGTATGTCTCTAGACCTTCCCAGCCGAAGCTATGGCCGAAAACTCCTATGGTAGGGGGTACCATAGGGGGTTTTATCCCTATAACCTAACCCTAACCCTAACCCTAACCCTAACCCTAACCGTGCCAAACCTGAGCTCCACTTCGGTGGGGACAGGATCCCTAACCCCCTAACCCTAACCCTAACCCTAACCCTAACCCCCAAAATAGGGTCACCAAAAGTAGGTACCAATCGACTCCAAATGGCCTGAAACGTGCTTCTAACATATTTCTTTTTTTTTTTTGGCGTTTGGACTTAGAAAAATTTTCAACATTTTTCGTTAACATTGAAGTCAATGGGCGAAAACGGTTTTTCGTTAATATCTCCGGAACGGAAGGTCGTAGAGACTTGAAACCAAGATCCGCCTGCCCATTTTCGGGTGCGCTGAACACGCCAGACGTGGTCCCATGTCTCTACGACCTTCCGTTCCGGAGATACGGCCAAAATAACGCTATTTCCGGGAATAGCTCCGCCCCCGAAGGAGTTACCGGATCGAGCGTCATATCAATGGAAAGGCCTGGGCACAAGGAATCCGGGGAACTTGGAAGTATGTCTCTAGGACCTTCCCAGCCGAAGCTATGGCCGAAAACTCCTATGGTAGGGGGTACCATAGGGGGTTTTATCCCTATAACCTAACCCTAACCCTAACCCTAACCCTAACCCTAACCCTAACTAAGCTAAGACACAAAGTATAAGCTAAACAGAGCTAAATAAAAGGCCAAGATGCCTGTGACTATAAAAGGAGGAGCTGAAAAAAACCCTCACTCTGCTACAAGCCTCTGACAGGTCAACATGCCCCTGGAGCCTGATGAAGACTCAAAAAGGAGTCGAAACGTTGCAACCCAGGGAGCATGAGCTTAAATTGAACAAACAAGTCGACTAACTAAAATTAAATAACTAAACCTAATTTTTGGACCTTCCATAGCCACACTTTGGCATGGTTATAGACTCTTGGGAAAGGCTAAGACAGACTTTAAGTCTAATGTTTGAAACCGGCTAGGCCAAATCGGTCAGCTAACCTACCTCCAATTCTAATCCTAACCCTAACCTAGGGGGGACTAGCCTTATCCCTAAACTACCGCACTAGAGGGAGGGGGGATAGTGAACCGGCGTATGGCCAGTGCCAAACCCGGGCCCACCTCGGTGGGCTAGGGATTTTTTTCACCTAACCCTAACCCTAACCCTAACCCTAACCCCTAACCTAAACACAAAACAGAGTTATCATCAAGGGGAGTGACAGGGACAATATCTAAAGGGCACAACTTAGGGCTCTGCCCAGTCCACACGGGGGAAAGCCCATAAAGGCACCCAATTTACACAGCCCATGCTTGGCTCCTACCATGCCTGACGAGTGCGTAGGAGCACGAAACGCGTCGCAGAAGTGGAGTCAAGCAATGGGGCTAAAATATCTTTTAAGCTAAGCTACATACTCACCAGCTAGCACAATATTTAAACTCATTTTACCTACTGTGGTGGGCAATATTTTCATATGCAGTTGGGCATAATATCAGCTGCTCATTTAAACCCTCATATGGGATCAAGGGAAGGGAGAGGAGAGTGAGAGACATCACTTGGTGTTGGGCAGATGGTGTTGGACAGGGATGGGGGATGGACCGTGCCTTGGCTGGGCCGCGCTTGCGTGGTCCGGAGTTGATTCTCTGGGCCATGCTTGCGCGGTCCAGATTTAATTCTCACCTAACTCGCCAGTTTTCCTCCCCGCCTAAAGTCTAATGCCTAAACCTAACCCAAAACCCTCTACCTCTAACCCTAACTAACCCTTAAGCTAAACCTAGCCCTAGCCCCTTTCCTAACCCTAAGTGTCACTAACCCCGGACATTAAGCTACACTAAGCTAACCCCAAGTGTAAACCCTATCTCCAGGCTAAACCCTAAGCCCCACTAATGCCCTAACCCAATTACATCAGTCCTGCATCTGCCAGAGAGTGGAGTGGTTCGATTCCACCATTCGTAACCCGAATGTTCCCGGTGGTCCGGGGTGCAGGCTTGGGAGGGCATCACCTGCAGCTGCTCAAGAGCGGTGTGGCTCAACTCCACCATCCATGACCTGGACGATCCTCGGGGGTGCCGAGGTGCAGGCCTCAGGGACAGGAACCTGTGAAGAAAAAAGGAAAAAAACCATACTTACCTTGGGGGTCCAAAAACCTGTAAAAAACAAACACAAAACAGAGTTATCATCAAGGGGAGTGACAGGGACAATATCTAAAGGGCACAACTTAGGGCTCTGCCCAGTCCACACGGGGGAAAGCCCATAAAGGCACCCAATTTACACAGCCCATGCTTGGCTCCTACCATGCCTGACGAGTGCGTAGGAGCACGAAACGCGTCGCAGAAGTGGAGTCAAGCAATGGGGCTAAAATATCTTTTAAGCTAAGCTACATACTCACCAGCTAGCACAATATTTAAACTCATTTTACCTACTGTGGTGGGCAATATTTTCATATGCAGTTGGGCATAATATCAGCTGCTCATTTAAACCCTCATATGGGATCAAGGGAAGGGAGAGGAGAGTGAGAGACATCACTTGGTGTTGGGCAGATGGTGTTGGACAGGGATGGGGGATGGACCGTGCCTTGGCTGGGCCGCGCTTGCGTGGTCCGGAGTTGATTCTCTGGGCCATGCTTGCGCGGTCCAGATTTAATTCTCACCTAACCCTAACCCTAACCCTAACCCTAACCCTAACCCTTTCCCCCACTTCTAAGCCTAACCCTAACCGTGCCAAACCTGAGCTCCACTTCGGTGGGACAGGATCCCTAACCCCTAACCCTAACCCTAACCCTAACCCTAACCCCCAAAATAGGGTCACCAAAAGTAGGTACCAATCGACTCCAAATGGCCTGAAACGTGCTTCTAACATATTTCTTTTTTTTTTTTGGCGTTTGGACTTAGAAAAATTTTCAACATTTTTCGTTAACATTGAAGTCAATGGGCGAAAACGGTTTTTCGTTAATATCTCCGGAACGGAAGGTCGTAGAGACTTGAAACCAAGATCCGCCTGCCCATTTTCGGGTGCGCTGAACACGCCAGACGTGGTCCCATGTCTCTACGACCTTCCGTTCCGGAGATACGGCCAAAATAACGCTATTTCCGGGAATAGCTCCGCCCCCGAAGGAGTTACCGGATCGAGCGTCATATCAATGGAAAGGCCTGGGCACAAGGAATCCGGGGAACTTGGAAGTATGTCTCTAGGACCTTCCCAGCCGAAGCTATGGCCGAAAACTCCTATGGTAGGGGGTACCATAGGGGTTTTATCCCTATAACCTAACCCTAACCCTAACCCTAACCCTAACCCTAACCGTGCCAAACCTGAGCTCCACTTCGGTGGGGACAGGATCCCTAACCCCCTAACCCTAACCCTAACCCTAACCCTAACCCCAAAATAGGGTCACCAAAAGTAGGTACCAATCGACTCCAAATGGCCTGAAACGTGCTTCTAACATATTTCTTTTTTTTTTTGGCGTTTGGACTTAGAAAAATTTTCAACATTTTTCGTTAACATTGAAGTCAATGGGCGAAAACGGTTTTTCGTTAATATCTCCGGAACGGAAGGTCGTAGAGACTTGAAACCAAGATCCGCCTGCCCATTTTCGGGTGCGCTGAACACGCCAGACGTGGTCCCATGTCTCTACGACCTTCCGTTCCGGAGATACGGCCAAAATAACGCTATTTCCGGGAATAGCTCCGCCCCCGAAGGAGTTACCGGATCGAGCGTCATATCAATGGAAAGGCCTGGGCACAAGGAATCCGGGGAACTTGGAAGTATGTCTCTAGGACCTTCCCAGCCGAAGCTATGGCCGAAAACTCCTATGGTAGGGGGTACCATAGGGGGTTTATCCCTATAACCTAACCCTAACCCTAACCCTAACCCTAACCGTGCCAAACCTGAGCTCCACTTCGGTGGGACAGGATCCCTAACCCCCTAACCCTAACCCTAACCCTAACCCTAACCCCCAAAATAGGGTCACCAAAAGTAGGTACCAATCGACTCCAAATGGCCTGAAACGTGCTTCTAACATATTTCTTTTTTTTTTTTGGCGTTTGGACTTAGAAAAATTTTCAACATTTTTCGTTAACATTGAAGTCAATGGGCGAAAACGGTTTTTCGTTAATATCTCCGGAACGGAAGGTCGTAGAGACTTGAAACCAAGATCCGCCTGCCCATTTTCGGGTGCGCTGAACACGCCAGACGTGGTCCCATGTCTCTACGACCTTCCGTTCCGGAGATACGGCCAAAATAACGCTATTTCCGGGAATAGCTCCGCCCCCGAAGGAGTTACCGGATCGAGCGTCATATCAATGGAAAGGCCTGGGCACAAGGAATCCGGGGAACTTGGAAGTATGTCTCTAGGACCTTCCCAGCCGAAGCTATGGCCGAAAACTCCTATGGTAGGGGGTACCATAGGGGGTTTTATCCCTATAACCTAACCCTAACCCTAACCCTAACCCTAACCCTAACCCTAACTAAGCTAAGACACAAAGTATAAGCTAAACAGAGCTAAATAAAAGGCCAAGATGCCTGTGACTATAAAAGGAGGAGCTGAAAAAAACCCTCACTCTGCTACAAGCCTCTGACAGGTCAACATGCCCCTGGAGCCTGATGAAGACTCAAAAAGGAGTCGAAACGTTGCAACCCAGGGAGCATGAGTTTAAATTGAAAAACAAGTCGACTAACTAAAATTAAATAACTAAACCTAATTTTTGGACCTTCCATAGCCACACTTTGGCATGGTTATAGACTCTTGGGAAAGGCTAAGACAGACTTTAAGTCTAATGTTTGAAACCGGCTAGGCCAAATCGGTCAGCTAACCTACCTCCAATTCTAATCCTAACCCTAACCTAGGGGGGACTAGCCTTATCCCTAAACTACCGCACTAGAGGGAGGGGGGGATAGTGAACCGGCGTATGGCCAGTGCCAAACCCGGGCCCACCTCGGTGGGCTAGGGATTTTTTTCACCTAACCCTAACCCTAACCCTAACCCTAACCCTAACCCTAAACACAAAACAGAGTTATCATCAAGGGGAGTGACAGGGACAATATCTAAAGGGCACAACTTAGGGCTCTGCCCAGTCCACACGGGGGAAAGCCCATAAAGGCACCCAATTTACACAGCCCATGCTTGGCTCCTACCATGCCTGACGAGTGCGTAGGAGCACGAAACGCGTCGCAGAAGTGGAGTCAAGCAATGGGGCTAAAATATCTTTTAAGCTAAGCTACATACTCACCAGCTAGCACAATATTTAAACTCATTTTACCTACTGTGGTGGGCAATATTTTCATATGCAGTTGGGCATAATATCAGCTGCTCATTTAAACCCTCATATGGGATCAAGGGAAGGGAGAGGAGAGTGAGAGACATCACTTGGTGTTGGGCAGATGGTGTTGGACAGGGATGGGGGATGGACCGTGCCTTGGCTGGGCCGCGCTTGCGTGGTCCGGAGTTGATTCTCTGGGCCATGCTTGCGCGGTCCAGATTTAATTCTCACCTAACTCGCCAGTTTTCCTCCCCGCCTAAAGTCTAATGCCTAAACCTAACCCAAAACCCTCTACCTCTAACCCTAACTAACCCTTAAGCTAAACCTAGCCCTAGCCCCTTTCCTAACCCTAAGTGTCACTAACCCCGGACATTAAGCTACACTAAGCTAACCCCAAGTGTAAACCCTATCTCCAGGCTAAACCCTAAGCCCCACTAATGCCCTAACCCAATTACATCAGTCCTGCATCTGCCAGAGAGTGGAGTGGTTCGATTCCACCATTCGTAACCCGAATGTTCCCCGGTGGTCCGGGGTGCAGGCTTGGGAGGGCATCACCTGCAGCTGCTCAAGAGCGGTGTGGCTCAACTCCACCATCCATGACCTGGACGATCCTCGGGGTGCCGAGGTGCAGGCCTCAGGGACAGGAACCTGTGAAGAAAAAAGGAAAAAAACCATACTTACCTTGGGGGTCCAAAAACCTGTAAAAAACAAACACAAAACAGAGTTATCATCAAGGGGAGTGACAGGGACAATATCTAAAGGGCACAACTTAGGGCTCTGCCCAGTCCACACGGGGGAAAGCCCATAAAGGCACCCAATTTACACAGCCCATGCTTGGCTCCTACCATGCCTGACGAGTGCGTAGGAGCACGAAACGCGTCGCAGAAGTGGAGTCAAGCAATGGGGCTAAAATATCTTTTAAGCTAAGCTACATACTCACCAGCTAGCACAATATTTAAACTCATTTTACCTACTGTGGTGGGCAATATTTTCATATGCAGTTGGGCATAATCCCAGCTGCTCATCAAAACCCTCATATGGGATCAAGGGAAGGGAGAGGAGAGTGAGAGACATCACTTGGTGTTGGGCAGATGGTGTTGGACAGGGATGGGGGATGGACCGTGCCTTGGCTGGGCCGCGCTTGCGTGGTCCGGAGTTGATTCTCTGGGCCATGCTTGCGCGGTCCAGATTTAATTCTCACCTAACCCTAACCCTAACCCTAACCCTAACCCTAACCCTAACCCTTTCCCCCACTTCTAAGCCTAACCCTAACCGTGCCAAACCTGAGCTCCACTTCGGTGGGGACAGGATCCCTAACCCCCTAACCCTAACCCTAACCCTAACCCTAACCCCCAAAATAGGGTCACCAAAAGTAGGTACCAATCGACTCCAAATGGCCTGAAACGTGCTTCTAACATATTTCTTTTTTTTTTTTGGCGTTTGGACTTAGAAAAATTTTCAACATTTTTCGTTAACATTGAAGTCAATGGGCGAAAACGGTTTTTCGTTAATATCTCCGGAACGGAAGGTCGTAGAGACTTGAAACCAAGATCCGCCTGCCCATTTTCGGGTGCGCTGAACACGCCAGACGTGGTCCCATGTCTCTACGACCTTCCGTTCCGGAGATACGGCCAAAATAACGCTATTTCCGGGAATAGCTCCGCCCCCGAAGGAGTTACCGGATCGAGCGTCATATCAATGGAAAGGCCTGGGCACAAGGAATCCGGGGAACTTGGAAGTATGTCTCTAGGACCTTCCCAGCCGAAGCTATGGCCGAAAACTCCTATGGTAGGGGGTACCATAGGGGGTTTTATCCCTATAACCTAACCCTAACCCTAACCCTAACCCTAACCCTAACCGTGCCAAACCTGAGCTCCACTTCGGTGGGGACAGGATCCCTAACCCCCTAACCCTAACCCTAACCCTAACCCTAACCCCCAAAATAGGGTCACCAAAAGTAGGTACCAATCGACTCCAAATGGCCTGAAACGTGCTTCTAACATATTTCTTTTTTTTTTTGGCGTTTGGACTTAGAAAAATTTTCAACATTTTTCGTTAACATTGAAGTCAATGGGCGAAAACGGTTTTTCGTTAATATCTCCGGAACGGAAGGTCGTAGAGACTTGAAACCAAGATCCGCCTGCCCATTTTCGGGTGCGCTGAACACGCCAGACGTGGTCCCATGTCTCTACGACCTTCCGTTCCGGAGATACGGCCAAAATAACGCTATTTCCGGGAATAGCTCCGCCCCCGAAGGAGTTACCGGATCGAGCGTCATATCAATGGAAAGGCCTGGGCACAAGGAATCCGGGGAACTTGGAAGTATGTCTCTAGGACCTTCCCAGCCGAAGCTATGGCCGAAAACTCCTATGGTAGGGGGTACCATAGGGGGTTTTATCCCTATAACCTAACCCTAACCCTAACCCTAACCCTAACCCTAACCGTGCCAAACCTGAGCTCCACTTCGGTGGGGACAGGATCCCTAACCCCCTAACCCTAACCCTAACCCTAACCCTAACCCCCAAAATAGGGTCACCAAAAGTAGGTACCAATCGACTCCAAATGCCCTGAAACGTGCTTCTAACATATTTCTTTTTTTTTTTTTGGCGTTTGGACTTAGAAAAATTTTCAACATTTTTCGTTAACATTGAAGTCAATGGGCGAAAACGGTTTTTCGTTAATATCTCCGGAACGGAAGGTCGTAGAGACTTGAAACCAAGATCCGCCTGCCCATTTCGGGTGCGCTGAACACGCCAGACGTGGTCCCATGTCTCTACGACCTTCCGTTCCGGAGATACGGCCAAAATAACGCTATTTCCGGGAATAGCTCCGCCCCGAAGGAGTTACCGGATCGAGCGTCATATCAATGGAAAGGCCTGGGCACAAGGAATCCGGGGAACTTGGAAGTATGTCTCTAGGACCTTCCCAGCCGAAGCTATGGCCGAAAACTCCTATGGTAGGGGTACCATAGGGGTTTTATCCCTATAACCTAACCCTAACCCTAACCCTAACCCTAACCCTAACCCTAACCATGGCGAACACACGGAAGGCTGGCCCCCCCCCCCCCCCCCCCTATTTCCTAACCCTGACCCCAATTCCTAACCCTAACCCCAATTCCAAACCCTAACCCTATGCCTAAACCTAACCCCATCCAATCCCTAAACCCAACCCCATCCCTAACCCTAACCCTATTCCCCAACCCCATCCCTAAACCTAACCCTATCCCTAAACCTAACCCCATTCCTAAACCTAACCCCAATCCCCTAACCCTATCCCTAAACCTAACCCCATCCCAAAACCTAACCCTAACCCCCAACCCTACCCCTAAACCTAACCCCAACCCTAACCCCTAACCCCTAACCCCTGGGCCCTAGTGACTGGTGGGAACCTTTATTGCAGCCAGGAGTTTGTCTAACCCCAACCTGACCCGCCTGTTCTCCTCCCACCTGGATTCGCCGGGCCTAGTTCATATCTCCTCAACACCCTCTGAAGGTTGCTTCCAGTTCATTTCATTCCTGAGAAGGATTCACATAAGTTAAGTTCATTTAGGATAAAAAGTTCTTTTTTCTCTTAAAATTCTTAAAAACATCTACTGTAAAAAATCATTTAATTAAGAATAGAAGTGAAAAGTTTCAAAAGTTCCAAAATATCTTATTTGGAGCTCAGAGAGTGTTAAAAAACTCTGTAGAGGGGGCGGAGCCAGCAGCATATAAAAGGAGAAGCGCTCCTCTCCCCCTCATTTCTCACAGAGACAGCGTCGAGTTCACATCTCTCTCGTTACCAGTGCACTCCACAAGCCTTGCCTGATGAAGATTCCTTGGTGAATCGAAACGCGTCGCGCAAAAGGCTTGTCATTTTTATTTCAAAAGAGATTGTGATTCTTATTTCAACAAGAAGAGAACTTTACTTTATTTTATTTTACTTTTTGTCAATAACTGACTCTGTTGAAGGTTTCATAGAGTCATTGAAACACACAGTTTTCTTGTTTCTTTAATTTTTGTTCATAGAAAACAAACTACATTCTTTTGAAAACAACAAAAAGACTAAAAAAGATAACAAAAACTATACAAAAACAACAAAAAAAACTATAAAATACAAAATATACAGAAAAACTTTTATCTTCACCATGCCATCCAGGGACACTGATGAGGGTTGGACTGTGGTCCGTTACGGCAAACGACGCCGACAATCTCAACCTGTTAGAGACACACAAGTCTCCAGATATGACAGACCCAAACAGGCTAACAGGACTTATGCTGAAGTTGCAGCTACTCCTCTACCTACAAGAAGGGGACAAAATTACAGAAACTTCACAAGACAAGACAGACAACCAGCCTACACCAACAGGCACTCACAAACACAATTCCCTGGAGGCTATAAACAATCAACACGATACAACAAAACAAACACATACACACGACCACCCTACAAGGAAAAAGCATATTTCAACAACAAAAAACAACAGAACAGTCAACCAGAAACAGATCCAGAAATCATAGAAGAGGTCAATATCATGTACAAGATTATTACCATGGTACATCACCTGGACAATATATATCAGGACAACACTCTGGT